>PVJN01027032.1:0-28464 GCA_004026805.1 Lasiurus borealis
CCCATTCATACAGACCCCGAATCCCGTTCACACAGACCCTGGAATCCCGTTCACACAGACCCCGGAACCCTGCTCACACCGACCCCGGAATCCCGCTCACACAGACTCGGGAATCCCGTTCACACAGACCCCGGAATCCCGTTCACTCAGACCCCAGAATGTGCCAACTTTCCAGGACTCTCTGCAGACCCGGGCTCTTCCCGGGCTCTTCCGTGTTTTGCTCTTTGCCTCGACACGGTGTTCCCCCCGGTGCCTGTGGCTGTTCCCTGGCCTCACAGTGGTTGGACATTTCTCCATCCCTTTCCTGCCTCGTCTGTCAGGTTGGCAAACAAAGACCTGTCCTGTAGGTGAGGCCTCAGGTGCCCTCCCGGGAGAGTAAGACAGGAAAGAAAAGGATAATGTGTGTAACGTGTTCAATGATCATCGATCACCTCCCTACACTTGAAGCTGAAGATGGGAGAGATGGTTATTGATTGGTTCCATGATACATCCCGGCGACTTTCCACTTACAACGCCCACTTGAATGAAATGATGAGCGAGCCTCCTCTTCGATGAGGCTGCCGGCGGGCCGTTTGGTTGGCATATCCAGGCATTTGAACTTTCCAAGGGGAAGCTCTGCATCAGCCCGTCATCCTTTCTCTCGCCCTCATTCCACCCCAGCGGCTCCTTTCCAGGTGCCCACCCTGTCCCAGGCCAGCAAAGCACCGAGGAGGGGGCAGGGCAGGAACTGTGTTCTACATTTCCAATCCCCTCTGCAGCGTCAGCAAGCAGACAGGTACCCAACTTCTCCTGGGCACATGTGTGTGTGGGAGGGAGAGGTGAGACTCCTGGGTCCCTGCCCCGGGCCAGGAAGAGCCCCCCCCCCAAGCATGCGTGTCCTGCCCTTGTTGGGTCTTGCCGAGCAGTTCTCCGCCTGAATTCCTCTGGAGGCTTTCGACCGGGAGTCCTAGGCTCCGACTAGCGGAGAGCCATCGTCATCAGGCTGTGCCGCACACAGCAATGCACCGAGGAAAAGGAAGTGCTCCATGTGCCCCCTTTGACAGGGAGAGGGAAGACCTGCTGAGCGTCCTGATGGGCTGTGGACGGGTGTGAGAAGCTGGGTGGTGGTGGACACGGGATGTGAGAATGCACCTTAAACCTTCGCTGGCAAAACCCGATCTCAGTCCTGATCGGTGTGGCTCAGTGGATGGAGCGTCGGCCTGCGGACTGGAGGGTCCCAGGTCCGATTCTGGTCAAGGGCATGTACCTTGGTTTCGGGCACATCCCCAGTAGGGGGTGTGCAGGGGACAGCTGATCGATGTCTCTCTCTCATCGATGTTTCTAGCTCTCTATCCCTCTCTGTAAAAATTCAATCAGATATATTTTGCCCTAATCAGTATGGCTCAGTGGATAGAGCGTCGGTCTGCAGACTCAAGGGTCCCAGGTTCGATTCCGGTCAAGGGCATGCACCTTGGTTGTGGGCACATCCCCGGTGGGTGTTGTGCAGGAGGCAGCTGATCAATGTCTCTCTCTCATCGATGTTGCTAACTCTCTATCCTTATCCTTCTCTGTAAAAAAAAAAATAATAATAATAAAAATATATTTTTAAAAATCAGTAAGATATATATTTAAAAAAACAACAACAAAAACTGATCTTAGTGAAAGGATCCAGCTTCACCCTGAAATCCCTTCCAGGACATCCTTGGGGGAAAGGCACCCCTGAGGGATTATGTAGGAAGAGTGAGACACGAGGAAAATGTAAGCCGTCTTTGGGGTCCACAGAGCTGGCACTTGACAAAGACCCCCGGTTGCAAATGCTTCCATCCACATGCAGAACCATACGAGCCGGCTGTGCCGCCCCAGAGAGATGTGTTTGCAAATGGATTTCCCTCCCACGGTTTCCTGCGGCTACCTTCGATGATTCTCTTCAGCCTGCGGCCACTTCTCCGTGGAGAATCCCATGGAGATCAGGAACCCAGGACGAGCGGACTCTGCTGCACCGTTATATGAGCCACTTTAATGTCCATCATCCGTCACAGGACAACGTTCTCTTGTTTTGTCTTTTTTTTTTTTTAATATATTTTATTGATTTTTTACAGAGAGGAAGGGAGAGGGATAGAGAGTTAGAAACATTGATGAGAGAGAGACATCGATCAGCTGCCTCCTGCATGCCCCACAGTGGAGACGTGCCCACAAGCAAGGTACATGCCCCCGACCGGAATCAAACCTGGGACCTTTCAGTCCGCAGGCCGACGCTCTATCCACTGAGCTAAACCGGTCTCGGCACTTTTGTCTTTTTTTTTAAAAATATTTTTATTGATTTTTCACAGAGAGGAAGGGAGAGGGATAGAGAGTTAGAGACATTGATGAGAGAGAAACATCGATCAGCCGCCTCCCGCACACCCACAACCGGGGATGTGTCTGCAACCAAGGTACAGGCCCTTGACCAGAATCGAACCTGGGACCCTTCAGTTGCAGGCTGATGCTCCATCCACCAAGCCAAAACGGTTTTGGCAAATACTCTGTTTGAGACAAACAGAAACAACCCCGGCCGTCGGTTGTGGAGGGCTGTTTTAGAACGTCTGCCGCACCATGATTCTCATCATTATGTTCCTCTCTTTCTTAGTTCCTGCCTCTCTAAGATCAATTAGAATGTATTTTAAAAACATGGGCAGTTCACTTTCTTCCTGAGCCCATTCCTCTATCACTTTTCTTCTTCTTCCTCGGAGGAACCACGGGACGCGGAGGTTTTCTGTCCAGGCTCTTCTCGTGCCGTGGGGGGGCTGCCAGGCGTGGAGGGAGACCTCCCCACGCTCCCTGTGGGGTGGTGGTGGGGCAGGACTGCAGCCCTGCTGTCCTCTCCAGCCTGGTGCTTTCCATGACCCAGGACGCCTCCTCCCCACCCCTCCGCTGGGCCAGCGGCTGCCACAGCCGCCTCAGCGTGGCCTGCGCTGGCGGGAGCACAACAGGACCGGAATGGGCACTGCCCCGTTGTACACCCGGGAGGCAGCGTCTTTAAAAAGCGACCGGGGTGCCGGAACCGGTGTGGCTCCGTGGATAGAGCGTCGGTCTGCGGACTCAAGGGTCCCAGGTTCGATTCCGGTCAAGGGCATGTACCTTGGTTTCAGGCACATCCTCAGTGGGGGGCGTGCAGGAGGCGGCTGATGGATGTCTCTCTCTCATCCGTGTTTCTAACTCTCTATCCCTCTCCCTTCCTCTCTGTAAAAAAACAATAAAATATATTTAAAAAAAATGGGCCCCCGTTGGCCCGGCCTGTGTGTGGCATGGTGGTCCGATTCCAGGTCAGGGCACAGGCCTGGGGTGTGGGTTCCTCCCCAGGGGGAGGCGGGCAGGAGGCAGCAGATGGATGTTTCTCTCTCGTCGTGGCCGTTTCTGTCTCTCGCTCCCTCTCCCTTCCTCTCTGACATCAATAGGGATATTTTTAGAAACGTGGGCAGGAGGCGGGCGGCCTGGGTGTCGCTGGGGATGGGGTGTGAGTGGCTTTGCCAGTCTCAGGGGGGCTGATGGCCGGAACTGGGGCTGCTATAGAGTCATCGCTGAATGTCGGGGTCCGTCCTGGCCGGGTGGGGTGGTCTGGGCCAGTCCTGGTGACGGACACGGGGGTTGGGCGAGGCCTTGCAGCGTCAGGTGGGTGGTGACTCGTGGGTCACGCGGTGCCGGCCTCTGGCAACATGGCTGCTGCCATTTGGCGTCAGAGATCCCCCTCCCTCTTGGAAGCGGGGGACAGCCACTCCACTGCCCCCTGCACCGAGCCCCACCTGTTGTCCGTTCCTTGTGCGCATCCACACCCACACGGTCACAGGGGCCTGCGGTCACGGAGGGATGCGATCCCGGGGGAACTGCAGGTGGAGACTCCGCCTGGCGCGGAAGGAAGGTTGAGGCAGCCGGGAGGTGCGGCAGGATCCTGTGTGTCTGTCGGGGGCTGTGGAGCCGGCCCGGAGCTGGGGGACGGAGGGAGGGATCTGGGCTGAAGTAAGCCTGTACGAGCCCCCGGGGCCCCGTGTTCTGCTCGTCCTGTCGGAGAGAGACCGAGCATCTCATCAGGGGCAGCTCGGCCGCCACTGGGCAGTTTAGACAGCAATTTCCCCGGCGTCCGGAGAGGGGACCTAAATATACAGAGGGCTGCGAGGCAAAGTGTCCCCGCGGGGGTGCCACGGGGAGCCTGGGTGTCCGATCGCTCACTGTGATGTGTGCTGTCCACCGGAGGGCGGCGCAGAGCGAAGGGAGGACCTGGGCCAGCAGGCGGCAGCTGGGAAAGGGAGGCCCCGATCGGCCCTGATGGCTGGCCAGGCCTGTGGACCCTGCGGTGCATGAATTCTGTGCACCGGGCCTCTAGTTCATAAATAACGCGGTGACACCCGTTCCTGAAAACTGTGCCAGGTATTGAATTACAGCGGTACCTCGCGATACGAGTGCCCTAACATACGAGATTTTTGAGATACGAGCTGTTGAGCAAGCGATTTTTGCTTTGAAATACGAGCAACAGTGGAGATAGGAGTCATCGCGCCGATCGGCCGGCTGCACACTACCCACCCGTTTACCTCTACTCGAGCGTCTCATCGTTTCCCATGCCTCAAGGTTACGGAACGAATTAAACTCGTATCTCGAGGTACCACTGTACTTGGATCACAGTTTGTTGGAGTGACAGCAAGGGAACACAGACACACGTGCATTTCCTGTGTGACATGCGTTCATGGTGCACATGCAACTTACATATATATGTGTATGTGTGTGTGTGTGTGTGTGTGTATATATATATATATTGATTTCTGAGAGGAAGGGAGAGGAAGAAAGATATAGAGACATCAATGATGAGAGGGAATCCCCAATCAGCTGCCTGCTGCACACCCCCCTGACTGGGGATGGAGCCTGTGCCCTGACTGAGAATGGACTGTGACCTCCCAGTTCAGAGGTCGACACTCAGCCTCAGAGCCTTGCAGACCAGGAGCCATCTTGGATCTCAGACGCCCATTAGCATGCCGTCCGATGTCGTTCTGGATCCAGCAGGGACCCTCCATGCTACCTCGCTCACACTCCTTAATCACGTTCATTCATCACTGGCCTCGAGGGACTTCCTCTCGGAGACGATTGTCGCTGAACTGTAAGTGGCCGCAGCCGCGGTCTCTGTGTGTGGGTCACGGAGGCTAATGATGCTGAGGCGCACGGCTGCGGGTAATGGTCACGGAGGAGGCATGCCCCCAGCCACGCGCGTATAGATTTTCACTCCTGCTGCTTCCTCTCCCGGGCGCTGGTCAATACCACAGCGTGACGGTGCTCAGAGCAGTGATTATTTCATGGGGCTGGGTCTTTGCTAAAGTCCAGATGCCTTCAGGAGCCTGAAGACATTAAATTGCCAGAACATTCACCTTCTCCTGGTGCAGCGGTTCTCAACCTGTGGGTCGCGACCCCTTTGGGGGTCGAACGACCCTTTCACAGGCACACCTAAGACCATCAGAAAACACCTATTTCCCATGGTCTTAGGAACCAACACACCACTCCTCGGTGCAGCAACATGTAGCCATGTCGTTCACTGTTGTCCTATGAAGACTGTTGCCCAGGCTACACCACGATTCAAGACAACATTTCATTTATTTGTCATTAGGAATAAATATTTCACAATATATAGTTACATATTGTTTTTGTGATTCATCCCTATGCTTTACTTATGTTCCGTTTGTAACCACGAAAATACATCCTGCCTATCAGATATTTAAATGACAGTTCATGACAGTAGCAAAATTACAGTGATGAAGTAGCAATGAAAATAATGTTATGGTTGGGGGTCACCACCCCATGAGGAGCTGTCTTAAAGGGTCGCAGCATTAGGAAGGTTGAGAACCACTGTCCTGGTGCACCCAGCATCACACGGAGTAAGCAGAGCTGTGAGGTGGCGTGGTTCTAACATGGAAGACCACAGGCATCCGGCTCTGTCTTCCTGTCCCATGGAGGCCCTTGTCTTACACCTGCAGGACGGGGAGGGGCTGTGGGCCCTGGGCCCTGCCCCTGGGGACCAGGAGGCGAGGGCTGGGCAGACATTTCTATTTCACGATCCCCCATCCGTCTCTTTCCAATTTTAGAAAAACCATTCTCCTCCGGCGCCGGATCTCCCGCGGCGTGTAATCACTGTTTTCCATCGCGTGTGCCTTTCTCTTGTTGATTGGCCCGCGCTCTCCATCATGTTATAACCGCGTCCCCGGTCGAGTCTCTGTATTGTGAATATGACCTACTTTCTGGAGTCCCTTTTCACTCTTTATTTCGTAATGGTTCCTCGGTGTGTCCCGGGTAAGGCGCCCTTCCTCGCCATCCAGTTCCAAAGATGCTTTTCATGTGGTTTCGCTGTTCTACGTTTTGTTGACACGTGGGCAAAGGATGCATCTGGAAGAGGTGGGTGTCTCTCTTGTGAGGGAGGGACCAGCCTCACGTGCCCACCTGGCTGTCTCGTCGGTGAGAGACCAGTTTCCAGTGCATCGTGGTACCCGCTTTTCATCAGCTTGCCATCTGTACTGAGTGGCTTTGGCTGAGGGCTTTATATATATATATATATATATATATATATATATATATATATATATGTATATATATATATATATTTTTTTTTTTAAATATATTTTATTGACTTTTTACAGAGAGGAAGGAAGAGGGATAGAGAGTTAGAAACATCCATGAGAGAGAGACATCGATCAGCTGCCTCTTGCACACCCCCTACTGGGGATGTGCCCACAGCCAAGGTACATGCCTTGACCGGAATCGAACCTGGGACCTCTCAGTCCGCAGACCGAAACTCTACCACTGAGCCAAACCGGTTTCAGCTATATATATGTTTTTATGAATTTTAGAGAAAGAGGAAGGGAGAGGGAGAGAGAGAGATAGGGAACGTCGGTAAGGGAGAAACATCAGGATTGACTGGCTACCTCCTGCATGCTTCCTGTTGAGTATCAAGCCCACAACTGGGCATGCGCCCTGACCCGGAATTGAACTGTGACCTGCGGCCCCAGCTTGTGCCCTGATTGCGTGTGGACTGTGACCTCCCGATTCAGAGAGACCCACAGCTATGGGGTGATTGCAATGAAGGAGGCGTGGTGCACGGGTGGATGCTCACCCCCTCATCCACCTCAGCCAGCTGCTGGGGCCCTTGTGTTCTGCTCCACCGAGTCTTTGTAGAGGTTTGCACGCACCCAACACCGTGTGGGTTGCTACAGCTTTGTAGGAAGGCATGCCATTAGCCGAGACTGACGTGCCTCAGTGGATAGAGCGTTGGCCTGCAGACTGAAGGGTCCCAGGTTCGATTCCGGTCAAGGGCGTGTACCTTGGTGGCTGGCACATCCCCAGTGTGGGGCGTGCAGGAGGCGGCTGATCGATGTCTCTCTCTCTCATCGATGTTTCTAACTCTATCCCTCTCCCTTCCTCTTTATAAAAAAATCAATAAAATATATTTTTAAAAAAAGAAAGAGGCAGGCCATTAAATTTCCCGGTTCGTTCTTCTTCAACCTCCTCTGGGACGTTCTTGACCCAGACCAGCACCCCAGAACCTGTCTCAGGAACAGACACCACTCCCTCCTTGGCGGGGTGCAGGGAGCAGCCAAGCTGGAGAGTCCCCCCTTCTAAGGACTTGGGAGGAGTTTGCCACGTTTCCACCAGGCCCCGTGGGAAAGTCTACCACCTACGGGTCAAAGTGCCTCGTTCCGCAGAGCGCACTGCACCACCTGCCCCCAGACACAGCCTGGGCGCTGTTCCTGGGGGAAGGTCTCGTCGCCCGATCACCCGTTTCGCCAGGAAGGGCCTGTCCCCGTGAGCTGTTCCCGCAAACACCGCACCTCCTGAAGGCCATCACTTCCTTCCTGCAATTTCCCGCCAAGTCTTCCCTCCCAGAATCACCACGTCGGAGTGAGAATCACTAGTTAAACCGGGGCCGGCTCCTTTCGGCAAAGGCCCGGCAGAATCCCGCAGCTTAACAGCCACTTGCCGCGGGCTTACGGCGAGATTCACACGCGGTGGAGAATGGGCTTCCCCTCCGTCCTTGGGTGTTTAAGCCCGTAAATCCCTCTCGTTAAACCTTTTTATGAAGATTCCGCGCACTCCCGCAGCACTTGACGGTATCACTGCGAAGGGCTCGCGCTCCCCTCGAGCCGCCGTGGTGAAACGGGCTTTAAGGGTGAAATGTCCCTGCCAATCCCTTCCTGTCTGAAGTGGCAGAGGAAAAAAGCCGGGAGGACACTTGTGCTCAGGTGCCTGCACCACACGCCGTTAGCCACGCGTCCCGGCTCCCGAAACTCTGCTTCTGACGGTCCGATTTCCCATTCGGATCCTTTGCTCATTTTTTAAAAAAATATATATATTTTATTAATTTTTTTTACAGAGAAAAAGGGAGAGAGATAGAAAGTCAGAAACATTGATGAGAGAGAGACATCGATCAGCCGCCTCCTGCCGCCCCACAGTGGAGATGTGCCCCTGACGGGAATCGAACCTGGGGCCTCTCAGTCCGCAGGCCGACGCTCTATCCACTGAGACAAACCGGTCCCAGCCTTTGCACATTTTTTTAATTGGATTCTGTGTGTGTGGGTGTGTGTGTGTGTGTGTGTGTTGAGTGGTGAAAGTTCTTTATGTATTTTGGACATTAATCCCGAAGAAACACAAAGCACTCTTCGGAAGAGCATATGTGCACTCCTGTGTTCATAGCGTGTCACTTACACTGGCTGAGATCTGGGCACAGCCCGCGTGCCCCTCCGTGGAGGGGGCGGATATAAGGGCTGAGATGCGTCTTAAGGGCTGCTCGGTGGTAGAAATATGGGTCTTTGACCCTTGGCCGCAGCGTGGAGGGAAATACGCCCGTCAGACAGAGACAGGTCCCGTGTGACTTCCTGCATGTGGAATCGAAGGAACAGACTAAACAAATGCAATAGAGACAGGCTGCCAAGACCGGTTTAGCTCAGTGGATAGAGCGTCGGCCTGTGGACTGAAAGGTCCCAGGTTCATTCTGGTCAAGGGCATGTATCCCGGTTGTGGGCACATCCCCTGTAGGGGGCATGCAGGAGGTGGCTGATCGATGTCTCTCTCTCATCGATGTTTCTAGCTCTCCATCCCTCTCCCTTCCTCTCTGTAAAAAATCAATAAAATAGATTTTTAAAAAAAAAGCAGGGAATCATAGCAAAGCAGGCAGCTGTGGGAAGCGTCCCCAGGCTCTCCCCAAGGTTAGGTGGTCTTCACCTGCTTCCTGGTTGTAGTGCTTCTGGCACCCATCTCCCCCTCCCGCTGATCCCCATCAACGTATTGTTTGGGTTCTGCACCCAGTTCCACCCTGGGGTGACGGGAGGGGTCCTACCTCCACCCAGCAATAGGCAGTGCTCAGGACACCCGCCGGGGTCCTGCGAGGCATTGGGAGGAGGGAGCAGGAGATTCCCAGGTCCATGGTTCCGTTCCCGGGACCTGCCTCCACCTCCGAGACCCACGGCAGGCCCAGGCAGGGGTGCTGTCAGCTGGCCAGCAGGTTACAAATCCCCGGTCGCCTCTGACTATTGGCTGGATGGCTCACAGAGCTCAGGACACCCACTGGCCTGCTGGGTAATTACAGAGGATGTGCCAGGATACGCGGTAACATAGGGAGACGGGGTAGGGGTGGGGAGGGAGGGGCATGTCCCTGTCTCAGAGCCTCCACCTGGGCACCCACCAGATGCTCCCAGCTTGCCCCTCGGGGGTCTTCACAGGAGATCCGTGGCCTGTTGTGGCATTCCTGCCTCAGCCTCCTCGTTATCGGTGCCCTCAGAGCAGTGGTTCTCAACCTTCCTAATGCCGCGACCCTTTAAGATGGCTCCTCATGGGGTGGTGACCCCCAACCATAACATTATTTCCGTGGCTACTTCATCACTGTAATTTTGCTACTGTTATGAATCATATCTGTGTTTTCCAGTGGTCTTAGGCGATCCCTGTGAAAGTGTTGCTCGACCCCAAAAGGGGTCGCGACCCACAGATTGAGAACCGCTGCCTCAGAGGGACCTGCGTCTTTCTCCTGCACCCGAGAGAGCCCGCCCCTGCCCACAGGGAGACATGGATGGGGGGGTCCCTTGTCGTCCTGAGCTGCTCCTCCATGTGGGGTGATTTTATTGCTCTCCGCTCCTTTCATTTTAACTGGACTCCGTCACTGCATCTTGTTTCATTTCCTGCCTTTGTGGGGCGTCAGCCTGCAGAGCTGCAAACCCGTAGCTTGCGTGTGGGGTGGGGTGGGCGTCCTTGATTCTCCAAAACCGGTGACCCCGTGCGCAGAATCCTGCAGGACCCAGACCCGCGGGAAATAGCATGAGACGCGGGATCCCAGACCGCACTGAGTCACATGGTGAGACGCAGAGTCAAGTCCGCCGCCCGCGTGCACCTGGCCAGGCACGCAGCCTCGTGGGGACCAGTCCTTGGTCACTACGCCGTGAGGGCCCCTGGGTTTTGATGATGTAGGCAAAGCTAATGGAAGCCGTGGAGGTAAATCAGCGTGTGTGTGTGTGTGTGTGTGTGAGTGTGTGTGTGTGTGAGTGTGTGTGTGTGTGTGTGTGTGTGTGTGTGTGTGTGTGTGTGTGTGTGTGTGAGTGTGTGTGTGTGTGTGTGTGAGGGTGTGTGTGTGTGTGAGTGTGTGTGTGTGAATGTGTGTGTTAGTGTGTGTGGGAGTGGGAGTGTGTGTGTGTGGGGGGGAGTGTGTAGGAGTATGGGAGTGTGAAGTGTGAGGGTGTATGAGTGTGTGTGAGAATGTGTGTGTGTAGGAGTATGGGAGTGTGTGAGTGTGTGTGGGGGAGTGTGGGAATGTGTATGTGTCAGTATGTGTGTGTGTGTGAGTATGTGTATGAGTGTCTGTATGTGTGTAAAAGAGTGGGAGTGTGTGTGTAGGAGTGTGGGAGTGTGTATGTGTGAGTGTATGTGAGTGTGTGTGTGTGTATATGTGTGATAGTGGGAGTATGTTAGTGTGTGTGCAGTTTTATGATGATCATTTCATCTGTCACCTTTGTTACCCCAGAAACTGAGGTGGGGGCTGAGTTACAGGGTGAGACTCCATGGTGGGCAGCCGGTCTGGTCCTGCCGCGGACGGTCAGGTGGGACGGAGTGGCTCTGGAAATCACACACAGGCTCCCCGCGGCCCGCTCTGTGTCTCAGGAGTGGGGGGCGCCCTCCTGTCCCTGGTGTGTGTGGGGCGCTGTTCCCTCCCGGGCGGGCCTGGGAACACCATCGTGGTTTACCGCTCAGCGCAGGGCGAGGGGCAACGTGGGTGTGCCGCCGTGTGCCGGACAGTGAGACACGATGCCTCCACCGGAGCCGGGAGAAGCAGGTTCACCCACTCACCTGTGACCCTGCTTCCTCCTCGCCCGACCAGTCGTCCACGGGCCGTCCTGAGACCTGGCCCCACGGCTGGGAATTAAAGAAAGAAAAGTCACAGACGCGACAGCAGAACTCAGCCGCGTTTTCTCCCTGTGTGTGTGCACCTCCAGGTCAGAGCTGCGGCGGCCTGGTGCAGGGCCCCAACGGCACCATCGAGAGCCCCGGCTTCCCGCACGGCTACCCCAACTACGCCAACTGCACGTGGATGGTGCTGACCGGCGAGCGCAGCCGCATCCAGCTGTCCTTCCTGGCCTTCGCGCTGGAGGAGGACTTCGACGTCCTGGCCGTGTACGACGGGCAGCCGCAGCCGGGCAACCTCAAAGTCAGGTAGGCGGGCGCGGCGGGAGGTGCGGCGGGGGGCGCGGGGGGCATGGCGGGGCCGGGGCGGGGCTGGGGGACTCCGTTCGGAACCCCGAGGGCAGGGCACAGGCCCAGGTGGCAGGCGTGATCCCCAGGAGGGCCGTGCAGAAGGCAGTCGATCCATGATTCTCTCATCGCTGATGTTTCTCTCTCCCTCTCCCTCTCCCTCTCCCTTCCTCCCTGACATCCATGAAACTATCTATTTTAAAAGCAGGGAATAGTAGCACCAAGCAGGCAGCTGTGGGAAGAGTTCCCAAGCTCTCCCCAAGGTTAGGTTGTCTTTTTAAATGAATATATATATATATATATATATATATATATATATATATATATTGATTGATTGATTTTTTTTACAGAGAGGAAGGAGAGGGACAGAGAGCTAGAAACACAGCTAAGTTCCCTTTGAGGCCAAGACACTTGCCCCCAGTGGCTCCCAAGACAGAGGGGAGTCTGTGCCGCCAGCACCAGCGTTTCTGTGTTTAAAACCCCGCTCCGGCCGAATCTGGTGTGGCTCAATGGGTAGAGCGTCGGCCTGTGGAGTGAAGGGTCCCGGGTTCAATTCCGGTCAAGGGCATGTACCTCGGTGGCAGGTGCATCCCCGGTAGGGGGCGTGCAGGAGGCGGCTGATCGATGTCTCTCTCTCTCTTCGATGTTTCTAACTCTCTATCCCTCTCCCTTCCTCTCTGTGAAAAAATCAGTAAAATATATTTTAAAAAAAAACACACAAAAACCCCCTCCAAGCGGAAAGCAGTCATCGCCTTCAGTCAGGAGGAGCCTCTGAGGGTTCGGGATCTGGGACACGGTGTCGTCAGGGTGATTGAAGCAGCTCCCCTCCTGTAGCTCCTCCCCTCCTGAAGCAGCTCCCCTCCTGGAGAAGCTTCGTCTTGGAGCAGCTCCTGGGAAGGGGACCGTCTCGCAGGTGCCTCTCGGGGCGGCCTGGCTCCCTGATCTGCATGTGGAGCAGCCCCTGCATCCTCTGAGGGAGACAGGGTGCCCTGGGAGCCTTCTCTGGGAGTGTTGGGGGGAGGGGGGTGGCAGGCAGCTGACGTTCGGACAGACAGCCATCTCGCGGGCAAGCTCGAGCTAAAAGCGTCTTGGCCCCAGCCTCTTGGCACAGGGGACAGAGTGTCACCTGCAGACGGAAGGGTCCCGGGTTCGGTTCCCATCCAGGGCACATGCCCGGTTGCAGGCTCCATCCCTACAGGGGCTGGTGCAGGAGGCAGCTGACCCATGATTCTCTCTCATCATTGGTGCTTCTCACTCTCTCCCTCCCATCCTAAAATCAATAAAAATATATTTTATACAAATGAAATACGTACATAAATAATACAAAAAGCAGCCTTGATTCAGGGACCTCGCTGGTATTGCTCAGTGGAGAGAGTGTTGGCCCACAGACGGGAGGGTCTCTGGTTCGATTCCGGGTCAGGGGCATGCACCTCGGCTGCAGGCCTGACCCCTGGTCGACAGAGCAAGCGGGAGGTCACCAGCAGACGTGTCTCTCTCACCTCCATGTTTCTCTCTCTCTCTGTCTCTCCCCTTCTCTTCCACTCGCTCTAAAAACCAATGGGAAATACTCTTGCTTCAGGGCTACACACCCCTGGCCTGCGTGTGTGTGTGACCCGACAGTCCCTGGCAGAACCGTTGCGAAGGGTCCGAGCCCCTGTCCACCCAGCCCACGTCCCTCACGGTGGAGTGGGTGGAGGCAGCTCAACATCGGAGAGAATGATTGACAAGGAACACCGCTTCCCACGGCGGTACCGTGACCACTTCACGCTTTACCGGAAACTCCCCCGTGACCTCAAACCACGGAACAGCCAACGTAGGAGGCAGGTCCCGCCAGGGGAACGTGGGGAGCCAGCGACGCCAGCCCCCGGGAACTGGGGTTCGAGCCCTGGGAATGGGATGTGGCCTGGCAGGCAGTTACTACCCCCCCCCCCACCTCTCGGCCCCTCTAACTTCCCCCCCATCACCCTACACGCCTGTGGTGACTGTGAGGCGCGGAGAGGGCCATTCACCCGGGGAATTAGGAGCACATTTTGCTACAACATGAGTTGCTCCCGCTGGGTCTCTAAGCTGCACTAATGTGTCGGATGCGTTAATACCGCACGGAGCAGAGGCCTAGGTATTGCTCCCCGGAGCTGGTGGTTTACAGCTCGCGAACTGTGAGGGGCGAGGGAGGGTCTGGGCTGCCGTGGGATGAGAGGGGAGACCTGGCCGTGCTCACCTCTGCCTTCCTCCCCCGCAATTCCCCCTTCCCCGCCCTCGCACCGCTGGGCTGAGGCCCAGGGAGCCGCTGGCAGATCAATAGGGAGACCGAATCAAAGCGCCGCTGTATTTTTAGCTCCGCCGGTGACGAAGGGCCCAGTTAAGATCCCAGAAACGCGGGGTGCAGTGGCTCCGGCTTCTGCAGGAGCAGGCCTGACCACAGCACGTCTCGCCACGTCTGATCGCACCCCAGCTGCTCCGGGGACCGGAAGGAGGGAGGAACAGTGACCGGACCAGCACGCGGGGGGAGGGTGCAGAGGGAGCGCCCGTGGCCTGAGGGGGGAGCCTTGCTCCTCGCCCAGAGGGGGTGTCTCAGCCCAGGAAGCCGGAGCCCACCAGGGCCGGGGCATCGGGCGGGGGGTGGGGGGTCCCGGGCCCTCGCGAGGACATGGGGGGGGGGCGTTTGGCCCTCCCGTCCCCGACTGTCACATGTCCATCATCACGTGCCGTCAGCCGTGCTCGCCGCTCCGAGTGCGCGTCTTAAGATGATGAAATTAAGACATGATGTTCTCTGATGCATCGTTCATCTTTCCTTCCCTCAGACAGGGTTTAAAAGGAGCGACTCACAGGCAGACTCGGGTAGTTGCTGGGTGAGGCCGAGTGACTCTTTTTCGAGTTGTGTATCTACCGTTGACTAGATGGCGGGTAAGATCAATTAAAGGAGGCATTTAAGGCCTAGACATTGATTAGTGTAGTATGGATATGGATATGGATATGGATATGGATATGGATATGGATATGGATATAGATACAGATATGGATATGGATATGGATATAGACATAGATTATATAGATATAAATATAAATATATAGATATAGATATGGATATAGATATAGATATAGATTATATAGATATAAATATATAGATATAGATATGGATATGGATATAGATATGGATATAGATTATATAGATATAGATATGGATATAGGTATGGATATGGATATAGATATGGATATAGATATAGATATGGACATGGATATAGGTATGGATATGGATATAGGAATGGATATAGATATAGATATGGATATGGATATAGATATGGATATGGATATAAATGTGGATATGGATATAGATATGGATATAGATATAAATATAGATGACATAGAGATATAGATATAGATAAGTAGATATAGATGTGGATATGGATATAGATATGGATATGGATATAAATGTGGATATGATATAGATATGGATATGGATATAGATATGAATATAGATGCTATAGAGATATAGATAGAGATAAATAGATATAGATGTAGATATGGATATAACTATGTATCTATAGTTAGAGATACATAGATGATAGATTTCTCTCCCCAGCTGATCTGAATATTGAGACCAACTCTATATATTTTTATAGAAGTCCTATTTATTAATAAGAATGACGGAAGATCTGGTACTTATGGACCTTGGCAGAACAATAATAAACACGCAGGGAGTGAGGCAGGGCTGTCTGGAACACCACAGTGGACCCTGGCATGGGTTTGAGCTCTGCCGCCTGCTGTCCCCCTGGGGTTCAGGGGTGAGAGTGGGTTTGTGTCAGACCCCCCTGGTGCTGGGAAGGCGCGTATTTCCAGGGAAAGGCCACGCGGATTTGGAACTGACTGGACACCTTTGTTGAGAGTGGATGCCTGGTCCCTGTGAGCGATGTCTGAGCTGTCTGCTGTCCCACTGATCTGTTTGTCCTCTGGCTGGGTTGATTGTCATGGCTACAGAAGCACACTGGGTCGGGGATCAGGGTAGTAAGAAATAAAAACGTGTAAATGTTAACATGTTTATATTGTCCCGTCTCTTCACACAAAATAAGGCTCATCAAAAAATGGTGCAGGCTGAAACCGGTTTGGCTTAGTGGATAGAGCGTCGGCCTGCGGACTGAAGGGTCCCAGTTTTGATTCCGGTCAAGGGCATGTATTCTGGTTGCAGGCACATCCCCAGTAGGGGGTGTGCAGGAGGCGGCTGATCGATGTCTCTCTCTCATAAATGTTTCTAGCTCTCTGTCCTTCTCCCTTCCTCTGTACAAAATCAATAAAATATATATATTTTTAAAAAATGGTGCAGGAGGCACCGCTTAGAAATCGGTCTGCTACCTTTCCCTGTGCCAGCTGCTGGGTGGCCTCTCTCTCCTGATGGGTCTTGGCTGACCGGTTGATGGTGGCACATTTCCCGTAAATGTTCTTGGTCAGTTTGAGGGAGTTCCTGGCTGTCATTGGTTCGCTGAGGGTCTTGTGATGAACGAACGTGTTAGACATGTGGAATGGCGATCCTGCACCCGCTGAAACCCTGGTGCCCTTTATCTTTTCTGTAAACATGGTCACTGCATAGTGACTGTGTGTGTGTGTGTGTGTGTGTGTGTGTAATGTTCATCCAAACTTTGCTTCCAGGATAAGGGCCACGGGTTATATTGTGTGTGTGTCACTGGGTTGAACATTTTACATTTTATGGCGAATGTATCTGTATGTGTCCGTGAGGGATTTTGGTTTCTGATATTTTGGTCACTTTTCCAGGTTTTGCTGGAAGGGGTGAGGAAAAAAATGGACTAGGCCAGTGTTCCCTTCTCTGCCGTTCCTTAAAACGTTCGTGCAGTTGTTTGTTGTGTCTGATGAATTTCAAAACAGGGAGACATCTGTGTCTGGACTGGGCCTTTTGAACCTTTCATAAACATTCAAGGTATTTTCTTGACGTGGTGCTATTTAGATTTTCTATTCCTTCTGGGGTCCATGTTGGTAAGTTGTAATTTTCAAGATATTTACCCGAACGATCCCCTTCACCAAAAATTTATGAATAGCACTAATTTAAATCTTCTTAAGGTCTGTAGAGTCTGGGGTGATAAACCATTTTTTTTCTTTCTGTTGATACGGATAATTTGTATTCTCTCCCTTTTAAACATGTTCTTGATTTTTTTTCCCAAAGACCACACTTTAGCTTTGTTATATTCCCGATGATCTAGTTTTTTTGTTTCACGTATTTTGTTTTCCCCAATTCTGTTCCTTCTACTCATTTTGGTTTATTCTGCTTATTTTTTTTCTTTCTAGCAAGTTAAGGTAGAATAGGAGGTCACTGATTTAGCTCTTTCTTCTGGAGCCTGGTTGCCATGTGTCCACCGGGATGTCTGTGTCCCATGTTCATGGAGAGGCATTGGCTTGAAGGGAGCCCAGTCTCATTAATACCAAGGTCTCATT
Source organism: Lasiurus borealis (assembly GCA_004026805.1). NCBI lineage: Eukaryota > Metazoa > Chordata > Mammalia > Chiroptera > Vespertilionidae > Lasiurus > Lasiurus borealis. The sequence goes on from PVJN01027032.1 coordinate 17,155, forward strand.
CGGGGCCCAGTTCAGTGACACTGGAAACGGGTCTGGTTTTTATTTAATCGGAAAGACATTTTCTTACACACGTTTGTCCTTCATCAAAGGGAAGACGTTAAAGGCGAAGCCGCTCTTACAGGGTTTTGTTGGAGTTTCCCTGCTCCGTCTCCCTTCACACCAGAGGGTAGCAGTCAGTGACATAAATCAAAATGGCAAAGGAGCAGATGGCGATAAAGAAGATAACAGCTGGCCGTAGTTCCTGGGAGAATTCTTAAACACGTTTCGGAAAACCAGAAGAACAGCAGCGCAAGTCACAAATCTATTTCTCAAATGACAAGCGTAAGCGATAATCAATGAACAGAAATTAGCACATCTGGTGGGAGTCACTTCCGGGATGTTCAGGACTCGGATGTCGGGTAAAATAAGTAAAACCGGGAGTCGGCTTGCAGTCAGCCCTTCAATAGGTGGTATGTGTGCCAAGACCGGTGTGGCTCAGTGGATAGAGCGTCGGCCTGCGGACTGAAGGGTCCCGGGTTCGATTCCGGTTGGGGGCATGTCCCTTGCTTGGGGGCACATCTCCACTGTGGGGCGTGCAGGAGGCAGCTGGTCGATGTCTCTCTCTCATCGATGTTTCTGACTTTCTATCTCTCTCCTTTCCTCTCTGTAAAAAATTAATAAAATATATATTTTAAAAAAATAGGTGGTATGTGTGATAGCCCACCCAGAATCAAAACAAGGTCATCTGAAAGTCATTCAAATGGCAGAGGGCAGAATGCATCTGCTCAAAAGACTGGAGTGAATTTCTTTTTTTTTTTAAATATATCTTATTAATTTTTTACAGAGAGGAAGGGAGAGGGACAGAGAGCTAGAAACATGGATGAGAGAGAGACATCGATCAGCCGCCTCCTGCACGCCCCCTACTGGGGATGTGCCCGCCACCAACGTACATGCTCTTGACCAGAATGAAACCTGGGACCTTTCAGTCTGCAGGCTGACGCTCTATCCACTGAGCCACTCCAGTTTGGGCTGGAGTGAATTTCTCATCTGTCACCTTCTCCGCTGGTGCCTTCACCTGGAGCAGAGGGACAGGTGTTCAAGGAAGACAGATGGTGTGGCCGCGTGGACATGGCATGGCACCATGTGGCTGGAACATGCGTGGAATCCACCACGGCTGACTCTCGGGTCATGGGGTGGCCCCTCCAGGCTGGTGTGAGTTTCTGGACCCTGATTCTCACACGTTAGGGTTTTTAAAGCTCGAGTCCATGCACAAAGCACAGGGAAACACCATTTTTACCAAAAACAGGGCTTTGCTGCGAAGGAAGGCATCCACCTTGTCATTGGGTGCCGTTTGGGGTCTGTTTTGTCTTCAGCGAGGAGCGTGCCAGGGGAGGCGGCTGGCAGCCGCTCTGAAGCCTGTGGCTTCGCACCCATCGGCACTGGTCACTGGGGTGTCCTTCACCTCCTCCCGCCCATCCCCCTGGGACAGGCAGAGGCATGGGAGAAGGAAGGGTGCGGGCGTCTCTGCCCATTCCTGACGGAGGTCTTCACTCACTCAGAGGCTGGGGGTGAGCCCGTGGGGGTGCTCAGCCGCTCCTCTGGCTCCTCCGGGCACACCCCCTCCCGTGTGGAAGATGGGACTCCCCCTGGAAAACAGGACAGTGGGGCCCACCTGCTTCGGGGCTGATGGGACCTCCACCCACAGGAGCCCCTGGCAGGGGGCCTGGGTGGCCCCTCTTACCAGCCAGCTGGGAGCTAACAGCACTTCCCGTTTCTGCTTCTCCCTTCGATGTTCTTCTGCCTTAAGACTCTCTGGTTTTGCTAAATGAGAGCTGTGTCCTTGCTGTTTTGGAATGTCTTGTAAGAGGAAGGCCCCTGAGGGTTGACAGGCGCTGGCTCCATTAAACTCACAAGATGTTTATAGAGCAAATGAAGAACTCAATAAAAAAAAAATCAAAATCCCACAGAAATTCTCCGGTCGGGAGACGGGGGAACGCTGGGCGTCTGCAGTTAATCTCCGGCATTCTTTGTGCTATTTTTTTTTTTTTTTGGTGGAAGGAAAGTAGATTTATTTAAGAACCAGCAGCCTGAGAAGATGAGGGAGACTCTCAACATAAAGCCCATTTCAACATCTCGGTGCAGGCAGGGTTTTTTTATATATATAAGGAGAGACGACGGAACACAGAACAGAGAGATCAAGAGGGAGAGAGGACGGAGAAAGTTCTCTCTGTGCATGTCCATCCCGATAGGATCTCCACGCTGAAGGGGTGGTCCGACGTGCGTCAACCTGGCTCTCAGGTGGAGGGTCAGCAAATCTCCCTGGGCTGGGATGCCGGAAGGCCAGAGTCTGCTTCTTTTCTTTTTTTTTTTTTTTAATATTTTATTGATTTTTTTACAGAGAGGAAAGGAGAGAGATAGACATCAATGAGAGAGAGAGACATTGATCAGCTGCCTCCTGCACACCCCACAGTGATGTGCCCGCAAGCCAGGTACATGCCCCCGACCGGAATCAAACCTGGGACCTTTCAGTCTGCAAGCCGATGCTCTATCTACTGAGCCAAACTGGTCTCGGCTAGAGTCTGCTTCTTTGGAAGTTAGTTCCTAGAATTCTTACACAAACATGCTGTTACCTGCTCCCTGGGCTTTCACACAAGCAGGGCAGGTGGGCAGGGAGACGTGGCATGATGGATGGGTGCTCCCTCTGCAGGTTCCGGGGACTGGAAGGACGGGGTGGATGGGTGGTGCTCGGGGAGGAAGGACAGAGTGGACGGTGGTGCTCAGGGCAGAAGGAACAGGGTGGACAAGGGGTCCGTACTTAGTGCTACTAATGCCGATGCTTCACCCACAACCCAGAGGGATCCTCTCCGGGTGGGCAAGCTGCCCTCTGAAGGAAAGGTGTCGCTTTCCGTGTCTCACCCGGCCACGTGATTCTGCGAATAGCTGAGTGTTGGCTGTGTGGAAGGCGGGGGCACAGCACCGGCCAAGGGGACGGTGGGTTTTACAACATTCTCTTAGGAGAGGAGCTTAATCTCCAGCCCCATCTCGGGTTTTCAGAAAGTAGCAGCCGTATTACCCGGGGCTGAGTGTGTGTGTGAGAGTAAGTGTGTACGCCTGGGTGTGTAAGCGCAGGTGTGTGCATGTGTTTGCATGTGAGGGGACTCCCCGAGAGGCCCTGCGCCCTGGACCCGGGTCACCGGACGCCTCTGCCCACCCCACGCAGGGCACCCCATCTCCATGGGGGAGGAGCAGACCCTCCCCTGCCCCCCAGTGCCCTTTCTCCTGCCGTGTGCCCACCTCCTCTTCTCTGTCCCCTGCACGGAGCCCCTTGAATTCGCAGGCGCTCTCCCTCCTCGGGGCCCCTGCCTGGAGCCTCCTCCTCCCACAGGGACCCCCCATTCACTCCCAGGGGAGCTCTAGTCACCATCCCCTCATCCCTGCCGCCTCCCCCCCCCATCTGAGCCCCAGTCCATCCCTTCCCTGCACCCCGTGTTCTCTGTTCCCCGTGGATGCTCTGCTGTCACCGCAGAGTTGCTTTACCTCCGTTCGCTCATTCGCTCCTTTCCCTCCCCACCCCACCCCACCCTTGCCTCCACAGAACTGGGGCTCCTGAGGGCACAGGCCCTGGCTTCTCTGCTCACCACGGTGCCGGGGCTGAAAGCCAGATCCCAGGGAGTGGTCCCTCCATCCGGCAAGTGGGTGCAGCCGGGGGGTGAAGTCGGGGTCATGGCCAGGGTCATGCTGGGGCCACTGCGGCCCCTTCCAGATCCGGGGGGGCGGTCCTTTTTCCTGACAGACGGAGTCTGGTCTGCAGGACTCGGCCTCTACCTGAAGCCGAGCCACCGACGCTCGGCGTGAACACAGCACGCGAAGGCCAGGCCGCCCATGTGTGTCCTCCATTCCCTCTCCTCGTCCCTGGCCGGGCAGGATGGCTTCCCCTCCGTCCCGGGTTCATCTTGGTGGCGGGCAGATGCATGCACGCCAAGCACGGGCTGCCGTACAGGGCGGATTGTTGCCGCTGGTGCCCCAGCCCCGAGCGGCTGCCCCTGCTCACGTCCGCCGCCACCCGTGGTCCTGGGCTCGGGACGCCTCGCACAGCTCACAGCTCGCAGCCCGGGCCACAGAGATTTCCGTGTGGGTTCGTCGGTTCAAGGAGCCAGCCCTGGGGACATACCCTGTGTTCATTTTTATTTTTTTAAGTCAGCTCCGTTAGGTTAGCATCACCAGGTAAGGACCACTGCCCTGTTTGTGACGTTCACATGCCCGTCATTATTGTCACACATTCAGAGCAAATTGTAAGCACTCTCACAAGCGGTGATGCCAAAGATAGGATAATTATTTCTGTCATTTTATGTGTGTGTGTATGGATGGATGTATATGTGTATATATACATATGTATGCATGGATATGTGTGTGTGTATGGATGTATATGTGTATATATAGGTATGCATGCATGGATATGTGTGTATGTATATGTGTATATATAGGTATGTATGCATGGATATGTGTGTGTATGGATGTATATGTGTGTATATATGTATGTATGCGTGTGTGTGTGCATGTGTGTGTATGTGTGTGTATGTGTGTGTGCACACTCGCAAGTGCTTGTTAGGGCCCCGCTAGCTTTGCGCGGCGGGAGGGGAGCTGATAGCCGGCCACCACGCATGGCGCGGCTGCTGCGTAAGTGCTCGGGACAGCGCCGCGGCAGGGGAGCCTTGGTCATGCCTGGCCCGGATCCTCAAGGACAAACTGCACGTTTGGCAAAGAGCTGACGGGCGTAGGCAGGCCTGTGAGCCCCAGACACAGCCAACAGGAAATCTCGGATAATTACCTTTTGCTTTCAAGAATCTTCTGTTCTTAACGTATCGTTTGCTGAGCAGAAGAGACACAGCCCTTCCTCAAGAAGCGTCTGTGTATCGGAACTTCACAGAGCCCACTGCACACCGTGTTTTGTGCACAAATGTTCCTACGGAACCCACGTGCTGTGTCAATCCCATCGCAGGGTCATCCTCCGGGAGGCTGCAACCGGAGGGAATGATTTCCGTTAACTTTCTGTCTGAGGTGACTTCAGTTTCATTTGCAAATAGGGGCATCTTCTAGAAAATGCTCATGGTACACTTACACTCCCCTTTTTACTGACATATGGATGATGTAAAGACTTTCATACATCTATGGTTATCACCATCATCACCACCACCATCATCATCACCATCACCATTATCATCATCACCACCATCACCATCATTACCATCACTGCCATCATCATCACAATCACTACCTCACCACCATTATCGCCACCATCACCATCAACACCATCACCACCATCACCACCATCATCACCACCATCACCATCATCACCATCACAACCATCACCATCATCACCACCATCACCATCTTCATCATCACTATCGTTATCACCACCACCATCACCATCATCACCACCATCACCATTATCACCACCATCACCATCACTGCCATCATCATCACCATCACTACCTCACTACCATTATTGCCACCATCACCATCATTAACACCATCACCATCATCATCACCATTATTGAGGCAGGGCTAACGACCACAGAAAGAACCCACACAAAAGTAGCTGTAGAAACTCATGATCTTGCCCATCGCCCTCCTTCCTGGAGGTGTCAGTCTTTAGTGTCCACATCTACAGCCGTCCCTGTGGAGAATATTTCATGAAGATTCCTGGTTTGTCATTGAGACATCAGGTTTTGTGTCCACTGGATTCCACCTGCACTCGTGATGAAGGTGTCCCTCAAACAAAGCCCAAAGCGGAAGGGCCGGGCACTCAGTACTCAGGCCTGAGGAACTGGTGATTGAGTTCCTCCTGGAAAACTAAATTCAGGATATAAACATGCGCCTGAAGACATTAAAGCATTTATATACCCATGACCCAAAGTTAACATTGACCAGTAAAATTAACATGTGACCTCTGGTTCTTATAAATAATTTACATAATTAATTGATGACAAAACATACCAACCTTTTAGATGATTTAGATACATATATAAATCTATAATAGTATTTAGAAAACCTAAATGCTAGACATTCAGTGATATCCGAAATTCTCAAAAGCAGGACTTTTGAATGAGAAACCACTCTCCCACAGATGTTAAAAAATGTGCTTTTCTCTATAAAACATAAAAACTATTCTGTTTCATCCCAAGGTCACTGCCACCAAGATTCCCCTTCACCTCCTTCCTGAAGAAGAGCCTTCCTGAGCTTGCTGCCAGTACTTTTACACTGAAAAAAAAAATCACAACATTTGAACCCAAAACATTCTGAGGTCATCTTGATGGAGGGGGTGGTTATTTCCATTTCATTCATACATTCCATACTCAATACTTTGCAACACCGGACCATGAGGTCACTGAGCATATCTTTCCCCTGAATTCCATATGACTGGCCGACGCTTACCTTTATCTTTGATAGGGTCTTTCTAGGGATCAAACCAGTTAGCTCCTGTACATCTTGAATGGAGAGTTGCTTTCATGTGTAAGGCATTGCTATCAGATATTAAAAAGCTGATGTATGAGAATTTTAAAATAAAAATAAATTGAAAGGTTTGGTGGACAGGGATCGTAAAAAGAAAACGCAAAACAAATGTACCTGGTAGGCCCTGGGTCAGATTGTAGAGCGCCCCTCTGCTGTCCGGAAATGTTAGTCCATGTTGTAAAGCCTGCGATGGGGATTCAGATTTGATTAAACTCATAAATGCAATTAGGATGGATATTCGCCTTCATTTGGAAAGACAGCCATGTCTCCATAAAAAAAAAAATGTTTGGCTCAAACTTCGTCTTATTATAGCTGCTCTCTTTTTATTAGTGACTTAGAATTAGAAGCATGCATTTAGTTAATGCTTCAGAGTTCTAGCGGTGGAATCAATAATGTTTAATTATTATATTACTTCATGACATGATCCGGTAATTTCAGCGGCCTGGCGTTGCGTTCTCTGGCGCCGGCCTGTATAATCCCCCGGGAAACACGGGAAGGGGAGGACCCTCCTCGTCCCTCTCCAGCGATGCAGGGTATAAAGTTGGCATCTTTATACCCAAACGGTGATCCCGGGGTATCCGCTAGCAAATGCTTCTCTAGGTTTCTCCTCAGCAGCGCTCTCTCAATGCCGGGCCCTTCTCTGTGGGTGACAAGAGCAATATGTATACAGTGGCACCTCGAGACATGAGTTTAATTCGTTCCGTCACCTTGAGGCATGGGAAACTATGAGACGCTCGAGTCACGGTAAACTGGTGGGTCGTGTGCAGCCGGCCGATCCGAACGATGACTCCTATCTCAATTGTTGCTCGTATTTCAAAGCAAAAAATCGCTCGCTCGACGGCTCGTGTCTCAAAAATCTCGTATGTTAGGGCACTCGTATCTCGAGGTATCACTGTATTAAAACAAGACATTTCAAATCAAGAAGTCTTTGTATCGTTATGAAAAAAAACTACAGTATTTGCATGAAAATGAAGTAGACTTTTCCAGTTTCTCAGCATTTCATACAAGTCACTTCCCCTGTGATGCTGACTTCTATCCTGTCTCAATAATTGTAATAACAAAGGGATCCCCTACTATTTAGCATGGTATTTCCAGCATGCCTACGTGCTCATGATGTTCCCGGCGTCTCTGGCTGAATGACTGAGGTCTCCTGTGTGCCCCTTATAACATGCCAACCGCCTGCTCCCCTGGCTGCCGAGACCACAGGTGCCCAGTCCTTCCCTTCTTTACAGGGCACTGGCTCTGACAGGAAGCATCCTCAGCCACTCCCTCCCCGGCCTAATGAGAATGCGGTCCCAGCCCCCTCCCCCAGCCACACCCCTGGTCAGCAGCCAGGTGAGCGCAGGGACCGGGCCTGCAGAGGGGACGTCACTTCTCAGTGGGCAGTTCTCCTTCGGGTCGGGACCCAGCGGCCCTGTCTCCGGGCTCCTGTCTCGGTGAAAGTCCTGGTCTCTGTGCTGCCTCAGCCTCTGCCTGGCCGTGGATCCCAGCTTCATTGGGATGCCCGCCAGCACGTGTCATCTTGAAGGAAGGTGCCACTTTCAGGACGAAGGTGCTGGCTCTGAGGCGGCCCCTCCACCTGGGACCGGCCTGCACGGCCCCTGGACTGGCCTGCACAGACTGCCTTGCTCACGGGCTGTCCAGACGGCACTGCTCCTCGCTGGTCTGGCTCCACCTGCTTGTCATTCAGGACCAGAGATGAAGCCCTAGCCTGACCCGGGAGGAGCCCTTTCCACCGGGACGTGCAGGGCTGGGACAGAGGCAGGTGATATGTTGGCAGAAACTCACAGCATCTCACACGGGTGGTTTGCTTGGATGTGGACAGAGCCAGTACCTTGCTCTCCTGGGGCAACATTAGAGGGTCCTATATCCTCTCACCTCCAGGAGGTGCATCCTTTTGCAGGGAAGAGTGTGGGGTCAGTACTGCAGGGGGCTAAGTGTGCTCTTTTTTAAAAATATATTTTATTGATTTTTTACAGAGAGTAAGAGAGAGGGATAGAGAGTCAGAAACATTGATGAGAGAGAAACATCCATCAGCTGCCTCCTGCACACCCCCTACTGGGAATGTGCCCACCACCAAAGTACATGCCCTTGACTGGGATCGACCCTGGGACCTTTCAGTCCGCAGACCGATGCTCTATCCACTGACCCACACCAATTTTGGCTTTAACTGTAGACTCCATGATCTTTAATTATTAAACGACCTCGTTAAGCGATCCAATAATTTCATCCCGAAAGGATGGAACCTGGATTCAGCAGCTAGTGCTCCGATAGGTCAGCCATGGGGCCACGGAAGGCCCTTTCCACCTCCACCCCTCCTCTTGCTCTGCGGCGGGGCACCCCTGCGGACGGAACGCCTGGCCCAGGACAGAGGAGATGGTGGCTATGGAGATGCATGAGAACAAAGATGCCTGTGCCAACTACGAACATGTCAATCATCCATCCATCCTTCCATCCATCCACCTGCCCATCCATCCATCCACCATGTATCCATCCACCCACCTTTCCATCCACCCACCAGTCCCTCTGTCCATCCACCCACCCATCTACCCATCCTTCCATCCATCCATCCATCCATCCATCCATCCATCCATCCTTACATCCATCCACCAGTCCAACTGTTCATCTTCCCACCCATTCACCTATCCTTCCATCCATTCACCAGTCTCTACGGGTGAATGGGTGGGAGGATGAACAGCGGTACTTCCAGGTCCCACTGGGGGGCGCCACCAGAGTCTAAGCCCCAGAGACTGGGAGGCCTTGGAATTCAGGGTGCAGAAAGGAGGTGAAGACGAGGGGTGTGGCCTTCCGGTGCACCCACAGAGCAATGTCATTGGGTCTGAAGGGACAGGGCTTGGGCTCTGAGCTTGAGAGACTGATGGGTCTCCCGGTCAGAAGAACTGTGTGTGTGCAAATTATGAAAATATCTCACTTGGCGATCGCTCTCTTCTCCCCGGGTTGTCCTCATACTTTTTATCTAATTAAGCAGGAAATTGTCTTGGGGAGCATTTGCGTGGCGCATTAATTTTTTTTTCTTATTAGGAAAACCTCCTTGAAAATGAATTTATGTGTGGTGATAAGAGAATGTTTTGCTTAAAAGTAAGATAGACTATCTGTCTTCCATACATATAAAATGGCCAATTTGGGGAAAATATGTCTTCCAAAATTTCAGGCCGCTCACCACTTATCTTATGCATGAATTTTTATAAAGAGCTGATAAGACCACTTTTATCTTTTCCCTGAATAGAAAAAGAATGCGTCCCCCATCTTTGCGAGATAGTTTTCTTAGCTTCTCATTTAGTTTATGGTAATGTTTGGTATTTAATTTGACAAATACTATGCGATGTTGAATTCATGCCTAGAATTGCTTTCTTTGGGATAAAAGGCACATTAAGAAGTAGTTATAATCCACCGTGGTTAGTTGGAACACACACACACCGAAGTGGGTATACTGTATATTTGGCCTGTTTATATATATTAGCAGAATTTAGGGAAAGGGGTTTAGGCAGAGGCGTTGATGATGAGCTGAATTGGGGAAAATGAACGTGTGTATCGATACCGCTAGCCCACCGTTTCACAATCGACTGCTGTTTAGAGTTCACAGCAAATCTCTGGTTGTCGTCACATCCACCTCAATACCCTTCCTGGGTTCTCTCTCTACGGGGGCTCCCAGGGTCATCCCGGAGGGAAGCCCCAGCGGGCGGAAGGGAAGGACAGTGGGTGGGGTCACGGGAAAGAGGAAAGGTGTGAAGGGCTCAGGGATGAGACCCGTGAAATGGGGTCTGCCGGGTGCTCCTGTGGAAAACGCTGTGATGTTGAAGAAGAACATGGAGGAGATTCAGCTGCTGTGTCCTCAGGGAAGCCCGTAACCCGGGAAACGTCTACTGCTGGAGAAGCTTCCAGAAGGAGGTCCCAGAGGGAACACAGTCCCAGCAAGCTCCTGTCCCTATAGCACAAGGGACCCGCAGGCAGAGACGGGAGACGGCCACATGGAGCAGGCAGAGTGGGGGTTGCACCCAGGAACACACACGGGACCCACTGCTGCGGGCACACCTGCTGTCAGTGCGAGCATGCTCGGCTCACACCGTGAGGGTGGACTTGGAGTCCAGAGGGCGTACTTCCTTCTGCTGATGGAAGCCGAGGGGTCGGGGCACCGGCCGTGGCAGCCCCAGCAACCAGCCGTGTTCTTAAACGTTCTCAATCTGGACGCCTGGTGCACCACAGCCATGGGGTTTTGGGGAGGGGGGTGAAGAGACCCCGTCTGCGAGGGAGCCGTACCCACTGGGCTTGCTACGTGGAGTCCTCGCGGTACACTTTCCCAGAGGCTTCGAGTCCCAGCCAGCACCACACGGGCACCTGTGTCCGCTATGGGGAGAAGGGTGATTGTAGACACACTGTCAGTGCCGCCGATAATCACTCTGTGAGCCATCTGAAATGGAGAATGAACCCGGGACGAAAAGCATTCTCTCTCTTATTTTTGGGCTTCCATTAAATAACCATTTTCCTCTGCTTGAGGGTATTTCCAGTGAGAGACAGAGGATGCCAGAGACACATAACGGGCAGCAGAACGAGCATGCTGAATGTTTTATCGTGGCCATAACGAAGCTTCCGCAGGCCCCGGCGTGTTTAATTAACTTGCCGTGTGCACGTTAAAAGGAGGAGAGGAAGAGGGCAAGTCCTTCTGAGGCTCAGGGTTCTGGGGAACCCTGTGAACCTGCTTCTCAGAGACGCAGCAGGTTTTCTGCCCTTTGCCTTCACCCAGGTCAGGGGTCGGCAAACCGCGGCTCGCGAGCCACAGGCGGCTCTTTGGCCCCTTGA
>PVJN01027033.1:5215-28564 GCA_004026805.1 Lasiurus borealis
GCCGACCACTATACTAGACAAACAGCATTGCTATAGGGAAAAAATTATGTTTTTTTTTTTTTTCCTTTTAAGATTTGACCCTAGAACAGAAACCTAGCTCTAAGTCTTACACAGTAGGACATCATTATATTCATGTTTAGTTGATTGGTTTCCTGAACAAAAATCTGTCAATAAGGAATTTAGGATTTAAAAAAAAAAAACCAGATAAGAATAATGTACATAACTTGTTCACAGACTATTAATTTGCATGGTTTCATATACAAGTCTAGAGTTCTTAATTTCTCATTTCTCCTGTAATCTAGCTTTTTAGTTCCTTTTCTAGTAAACTATGGTCCTTTTTGGTCTGAGCTTCAGGCCATCCTTGAGTTTCAAGTTGATAATTGACCTCTCCAGAACCACTAACTCTCTAATATCTCCAGCTAATCTTTTTATTTAGCCATATTTTTCTTTTCCTTGTTTCTCATCATTTCCTTCAGGTCATTATCCATAAAAATTAGCTGCTGTTCTCCTTTTCTCACCTTAACTAAGTTATGCCCATGTCTTTGTCTGTCCTAAACAGCTTGTTCAAAAAATTAAATACTGTCCTTTTTAATTTCCTTTTATTCATTTTTTAAAAATCTTACCTCTTCCCTAGTCATGCTACCTTTTTCCTTTCTTCCTTTGGCTTATGAACATAAAATTAGTATCCCCCAAAGCAAATTTTCATAACACACATCAACTCCAAACCATGATTTGTATCTTTGGGATGGAAGGTCAACCTTGATAACTTATATGTTCCATCAAATACAATGTTTTTGGCAGGCTTACTGACACTTGTCTTCCTCCAAACAATGTAGTTTTTCTTATGCAGGAGAACAACACTTTGAAGCCCTTGGAATGCTGGGCCCCCAGGAACCAGAAGTTTCAAAAGAAATCAGGGGGACCTTCCATGTCTCCCCTTTCTCTACTGGTGAGTCATCATCATCAAGGGTCAGCTGAGATGTTGTGGGATATGGGACGGTAGATCTGGATTTATGACTCTTTGAATTTTTCTAAGCTGGCTTGAGTGAGAAAAGGGGTTGGAGAAGTAATATTTGAACAGGGAATGGGAGGAGACATATGTCCTCTGATCTTTTTGTTTAAATTTAAGGAGGAGAAAAAATTCTTAGTTCTTTTAAAAATTTTCTACCTTATTCTTGAACTCTTTCCCCCCTTCTTTTAAGAGTTCTGTGTGCCCAGTGTGGAAATGATTTAAAAACATAGGAAAGTATAAAAAAGAAAAATCTCTACCTATAGAGAAAAACCACTATTAACATTTTACCTCATTTCTTTTCAATCACTTAACTATATGAACAGTTTTATGAAGTTGAGGTCATACCATATTTATAACTTTATATTCTGTTTTTATAAGTTAATATTAAAACTCTTAGTAAATATTTTTCATCAAACTTATTGGGGTAACATTGATTAATAACATTAAATTTCAGGTATACAACTTTATCATACAACATCTGTATACTCTATTGTGGGCTCACTATGTCAAGCCTGGTCTCTTTCTGGAACCATGTGTTTAACTCCTTTACTTGGTCCTCCCTCCAATTCTCTTCCCCTCTAAAAATCACCATACTGTTGTCTGAATTTTTGAGGTTTTTTTTGTTTGTTTGTTTATGTTGTTTTGTATATTTGTTTGTTGCTTTTTGTCTTATATCCTACATGTGAATGAATTCATATGGTTCTTGTCTTTTCCACCTAACTTATTTCACTAATAAGATCTATACATGTTGTCAAAAATGGCAATATTTCATCTTTTTATGGCTGAGTAGTATTCCATTATATGTATGCACCATATCTTCTTTATTCAGTCACCTATTTGGGTTGTTTCCACGGCTATTGTGAATAAAAACATCATCATTATTTTTTTTTAATCCTCACCTGAGAATACATGTATTGATTTTAGAGAGAAAGGGAGAGAGAGAGCATGAGAGAGAAACATCGAAGTGAAAAAGAATCATCAATTGTTTGTCTCCTGTATGTGCCCTGAACAGGGATAGAACCCTCAACCTAGGTATGTGCGCTGACAGAATTGAAATAGCAACCTTCCAGTGTAATGGAACAATGCTCCAACCAACTGAGCCACCTGGCCAGGGCTAAAAACATTATTTTTTTTATTTTTATTTTTTATTTTTTACAGAGAGGAAGAGAGAGGGATAGAGGGTTAGAAACATCGATGAGAGAGAGACATTGATCAGCCGCCTCCTGCACACACCCCACTGGGGATGTGCCCGCAACCAAGGCACATGCCCTTGATTGGAATCGAACCTGGGACCTTTCAGTCCGCAGGCCGATGCTCTATCCACTGAGCCAAACCGGTTTCGGCTAAAAACATTATTTTTAATGGTTGTTTTTATTCTAATAAATGGACCATATTTATGTATGTACTTCGCTATTGTTGGATACTTTGTGCTATACAAATTTTGCTTTTATAAATAATGCTATCACATAAGTTCTTGAGGATAAATCTTTGCCTATATTTTAGGTTTTTTTCTTTAAGATTAGTACCAAGAATTATAATTACTAGGTTAAAGGGTATAAATATTTTTTTAAAATATGTTTTATTGATTTTTTTACAGAGAGGAAGGGAGAGGAGGGATAGAGAGCTAGAAACATTGATGAGAGAGAAACATCAATCAGCTGCCTCCTGCACACCCCACACTAGGGATGTGCCCGCAACCAAGGTACATGCCCTTGACCGGAATCGAACCTGAGACCTTTCAGTCCACAGGCCAACGCTCTAGTCATTGAGCCAAATCGGTTAGGGCAAGGGTATAAATATTTTAAAGATTTTTATACATATTGCCAAATTCCTTTCAAAACAGTTATGAGTTTACATTTTTATGAGCAGCCCATAGCTCATGTGGATAAATTGTTTGTCTTTAATATATTTTTATTGATTTCAGAGATGAAGGGAGAAGGAGAGAGAGATAGAAACATCAATGATGAGAGAGAATCATTGATCGGCTAGCCTCCTGCTTGCCCCCTACTGGAGATTAAGCCCGCACCCCGGGCATGTACGCTTGACTGGACTCGATCCCGGGACCCTTCAGTCTGCAGGCCGACACTCTAGCCACTGAACCAAACCAGCTAGTGCTGTTATTTTTAAAAAATAGCTAATTAGATAGGTAAAATGTTTTATAAAATTATTAGTGATTTCACATGAACTTTGCCAGGCATATTTTCCTCTAGTGAATGATTGTGTCTCCTTTGTTCATTTAGTTACTAGAGTCTTTCTTTTTTTTTTTTTCCAATTTATTGATTTGAGAAAGAAAGAAACATTCACCTATTGCTCCATCTATCCATGAATTCATTGGTTGGTTCTTGTATGTGGTCTGACTGGAAAGTGAACCTGCAACCTTGGTATATCAGGACACTGTTCCAACCAACTGAGCCACAGAGCCAGGACTAGCTATTGGAATCTAAAGTCACCCAGGCATTCATGTACTTTCAGTTGACCATGAACTCAAGATACTCCAGAGATTAGATTCTAAACTCAATCCTATGGGAAAGCCATTTAAGATATTCCATCCTAGGTAGATAAAGTTGAGCATGTTTCAGATTTTTTATTTCATAGAGGAAGGGAAGATTTAGAGCAAATTACTACATAGTCTTTCCTATATGTGTGTGATTTTTTTTAAATGGTAAAACATGCCCTAACTGCTTTGGCTCAGTGGATAGAGCGTCAGACTGCAGACTGTAAGGTCCCAGGTTCGATTGCGATTGAGGGCATGTACCTTGGTTTCGGGCACATTCCCAGTAGAAGGTGTGAAGGAGGCAGCTGATAGATGTTTTTCTCCCATCCAAGTTTCTAACTCTCTATCCATCTCCCTTTCTTTCTGTAAAAATAAAATGTATATATTTTTAAAAAGTAAAATGGTAAAACATATATAACATATAATTTACCATTTTAGCAATTTTTAAGTATACAATCCAGTGGCATTAAGTACATTCACAATGTTCTGCAACCATCAGCACTATTCATTTCCAGAATTTTCTTATCATTTGGAACAAAAGCTCTGGCCTTGACTGGGTAGTTCAGTTGATTAGAGTGTTGTCCCTATATACCAAGATTGTAGGTTTGATCTCTGGTAAGGGCACATATAAGAATCAGCCAATGAATGCATAAATAAGTGAACAGCAAATCATTCTCTCTCTCTCTCAAGTCAATAAAACACACACACACACACACACACACACACATATAAATTCACAAAAATATAGAAGTTTCTATTGTTGGGTTATACATACACACACACACACACACACACACACACACACACACATACACATATTCATTTACCTTACCTGATATATGATTTTCAAATACCTTCTCCCACTTTGTGAGGTTTTTTTTTCATTTTCTTTTTTTAAAATTTATTTTAGTTTATTTTGCTTTTTCATCTTTTTTTAAATATATTTTATTGATCTTTTACAGAGAGGAAGGGGGAGGGACAGAGAGTAGAAACATCAATCAGCTGCCTCCCGCACACCCCCCAATGGGGATGTGCCTGCAACAAAGTACACACCCCTGACCGGAATCGAACCTGGGACCCTTCAGTCCACAGGCCAATGCTCTGTCCACTGAGCCAAACCGGTTAGGGCCATTTTCTTGATAATATTCTTAAACTTTAAATTTTAATGAAGTTTAGTTTATCCACTTTTAAAAGAAAATGTCTGCTTTTGTGTCATAGCCAAGAAATCATTGCCAAATCCAATGTTGTGAAGCTTTCTCCCTATATAGTGGTACCTTGAGATACGAGTTTCATTTGTTCCGTAACCCTGAGGCGTGGGAAACTATGAGACGCTTGAGTCGCAGTAAACTGGTGGGTCGTGTGCATCAGGCCGATCTGCGCGATTACTCCTATCTCAAATGTTGCTCGTATTTCAAAGCAAAAATTGTTCGCTCGACAGCTCATATCTCAAAAATCTCGTATGTTAGGGCACTCATATCTCGAGGTACCACTGTATTTTCTTCTAAGAATTTTATAATTTTAGCTCTTTAAGTTTAGGTCTTTGATTCACTTGGAGTTAATTTTTCATATGGTGTAAGTTCTGGATAATTTATAATATTGTTAATGTACTTGGCAGGACAATGGAAACTTGGTGGAAAGTGAAATGAAATATCTGGACAGTCCCATCACTATAGTTCCAAAATTGGATAAAAATCTAAAAGTAGAAAAAGACCAGGCAAAGGAGATTTCAGATGAATTGATGGAGTTTTCCCTGGAAGATCAAGAAAAGGCCAAGGTAAAATGCTCTCTGATGGTGTCTTTGCATTTTCATTTTTAAATGAATAGTACTGCCTATCTAATATGTTGCGGTCACTGTACTCAGTGGTAGGTCTGCAGAGATGAAGACATGGTCTCTATATTCTAATGGCACTTGACTGGTATGGTATCACGTCACTATGGGACTCTTTTTCAACTGCTGAGTGAGAAGTTCAAGTTAGTACTTTGACTAGATTACCATCAGTGTAGGCTGGTATAAGTGATAATGGTAATGGGTGGAATATGGAATATACCTATTCATTCACTTATGACTGGGGATACAATAGTGACCACAATAACCCAAAAAAGTCCTTGCTCTCAAAGAGCCTACATTCTAGTCCAGAGGAAACAGACGGTAAACAAATAACATTATAATATGGCAGATCATAAAAATACTATGGTAAAAAAGCAGGGTAAAGAGAATAAGGATATCTGGATTGGAACGGCAGAGATTGGAATTGATAGGTTGCATAGATTAGAGAGGAAGACCTCTTTGAGAGTGACATTTAAATGACATCTGAAGCAGAGGGGGCCAAAGAAACAGATATCAGGAAGAATGAGTTCTTCCAGGTAAAAGGTAAAGCAAGTGGAATAGCAAGTAGGCCATGGTTGGAGCAAAGTGAGAAAGTGCAGAATGACAGATGAAGGCAGAGAGCAGGCAGCAGAAAGACAGATCATATAGAGTCCTGTCAGCCATTGTAAAGACTACAAAAACTTTGACTCAGATGGAAGCATCTTGTCTGCTCCTGCAGTCTATCTTTATTCTGTCCTGTATTAATTTTGTCCTCTCTCCTAGATTAATGATTCTCTCTCTCTGTCTCTCTCTCACTCTCTCTCTTGTAAGGACTCCTTTATAATCTGTATATTCTTTCAATTTTATTTTATATTGGGTTCAGATGTTACAGTCTTAAAATACTTGAAAACCTCTTGCCTTGTACCCTGTCTTACAGGAAAAGCATCCAGTTTTTTTTCCCATTGACTTTAATGTTAACTATAGGTTTGTTTGGTTGTTGTTTTCTGAGAGAGAGAAGGAGAGAGAGAGAAAAAAAAAAACTCATGGATTTGTTGTTCCACTTGTTTATGAATTCATTGGTTGATTCTTTTTTTTTTAAGTTGAGACATTTTATATATTTATTTATTTTAATTCTCACCCGAGGACATGCTTAAAGAGAGAGAGAGGTCAATGTGAGAAACATTGATAGGTTGCTTTCTATATATGCCCCAACCAGGGATCAAACCTGAGCCACTCCAACCAGGCCATTGGTTGATTCTTGTACGTGCCCTGACTGGGGATCAAACCTGCAACCTTGTCATATCGGATGAAGCTCTAACCAACTGAAAAACCTGGCCAGGGTAGCTATACGTTTCTTGAGATAACCACTTATGGGGCTGAGGAAAGTTCCCTTCTATTCCTAGTTTGCTGAGAGATTTTAGGAGGAACAGATACTAGATTTTGTTAAATACTTTGCATCTCTTAAGATAGTCATACTAGAGGCCTGATGCACAAAATTTATGCAAGAGTAGGCCTTCCTTCCCCTGGCTGCCTGCACCGGCTTCCCTCTGGCACCCAGGACCTGAGTTTTTCTCCAGTTGACAGCAGGCACCCAGGGCCTGGATTTCCCTTGAAGCCCTGGCTTCCTCTGGAAGGTCATCTGTCTAATTAGCATATTTTGCCTAATTGGGCCTTCGCTGGTTTGGCTTAGTGGATAGAGCCTTGGCCTATCTGACAGAGGGTCCCGAGTTCCATGCCAGTCAAGGGCACATATCTTGGTTGCAGACTCCTGGCCCTCGTCAGGGGCATGCAGGAGGCAACCAATCAATGTGTCTTTCTCACATCAGTGTTTCTTTCTGATTCTCCCTTTCCTTTCCCCTCTCTCTAAAAATCAATGGAAAAAATAGCTTTGGGTGAGGATATAAATAAATAAATAAATGATAATCATATGACTTTTCTTTTTTAACTTGTTAATATGGTGAATATATATTTTATTGATTTTTACAAAGAGGAAGGGAGAGGGATAGAGAATCAGAAACATCAATGGGAAAGAAACATCAATCAGCTGCCTCCCACACACCTTCTACTGGGGATGTGCTTGCAACCAAGGTACATGCCCTTGACCGGAATCGAACCTGAGACCCTTGAGTCCGCAGGCCGACGCTCTATCCACTGATCCAAACCGGTCAGGGCAAGATATTGATTTTTGAATGGTAAAACAACTTTGTATTTCTGTGATAACCTTATTTTGTCATGGTATACTCTTTTTATATAATTTTTTATATTTCATTTGCTAAAATTTTGTTGAGAATTTTTGTGTTTATGTTTTATAAAATTTATTTATTGATTTTTAGAGAGAGAGAAAGAGGGAGAGAGAGACAGACATAAAGTGATTAGTCATTCCACTCATTTATGCATTCATTCATAGGTTGATTCCTACATGTGTCCTTATCAGGGATTGAACCCTTTTATATAGGGACCATGCTCTAATCAACTGAGCTACCCTGCCAGGGCAGAGATTATTGATCTTTAAGGTGTGTTTTTGTTTGTTTTTTTTGTTTGTTTGTTTTTTAAAAACCCACATGTTTTTTATTGATATTTAGAGAGAGAGGGAGAGGGAGAGGGAGAGGGAGAGAAATATCATTGATGAGAAAGAAACATTGATTAGCTGCTTCCTGCACGCCCCCCACTGAAGATGGAGCCTACAACCCTGGACATATGTCCTGACCAGGCATGGAACTGGGAAACAGCATGATTCATGGGGTTGATGCTCAACCAACTGAGCCACACTGGCCCAGACTGATCTTTATTTAGTGTTTTCCTTGGAATGTCTTTGGTATTGGTATTAGTGTAATGATGTCATCATTTGAAAAGAATTCTCTTTTTAAATTTTCTGGAAGCGTTTGTGTAGAATTGGTTTTTCTCTTTTTTAAAAATATATTTTATTGATTTTTTTACAGAGAGGAAGGGAGAGGGATAGAGAGTTAGAAACATCTATGAGAGAGAAACATCAATCAGCTGCCTCCTGCACGCCACCTACTAGGGATGTGCCCGCATACCAAGGTACATGCCCTTGAACTGAATCAAACCTGGGACCTTTCAGTCCGTAGGCCAACGCTCTATCCACTGAGCCAAACCGGTTTCGGCTAAATTGGTTTTTCTTTATTAAAAATAAATAAATAAATATATATATATACACACACATATATATACATACATATATATATATATATATATATATATATATATATATGACAGAATTCACCAGTGAAGCCATCTGCACCTAGATTCTTCTTTGTGAGAAGTTTTAAAATTTCTGATTCAAATGTCTTCAATTTTTGTACATATAGTCAGATTTTCTGTTTTTTTTCTTGAGTCAGTTTCAATACTTTCTGTCTTTTTAGGAATTTGACCATTTTGTCTAAGTTTTCTCATTTATTGATATATCATAGTATTCTTTTATTATTTCTATAATGCCCTCTTTTCATTCCTGATTTTAGTAATTTGAGTCTTCTCTCTTTTTTATTTTGTCAGTCTACACCAGCTGACTTTTGGTTCTGTTTTTTCTATTCTCTATTATGTTTTGCTCTAATCTTTTTTATTTCTTCCTTCTACTTGCTTTAGATTTAGTTTCTTCTTTGATGGAAGGATAGTTTATTGACTTGAGGTCTTCTTTTTTTTTTAATATATTTTATTGATTTTTTCCACAGAGAGGAAGGGAGAGGGATAGAGAGCCAGAAATATTGATGAGAGAGACATCCTCCTGCACGCCCCCTACTGGAGATGTGCCCGCAACCAAGGTACATGTCCTTGACCAGAATTGAACCTGGGACCTTTCAGTCCGCAGGCCGACACTCTATCCACTGAGCCAAACCGGTTTCAGCAGAGGTCTTCCTTTCTTAAAATATATTTTTATTGTTTTCAGAGAGAAAGGGAGAGGGGAAAGAGAAACACTGATGAGAGAGAGTCATTGATTAGCTGCCTCCTGCACACCCCCTATGGGGGATGGAGACCGAAACCTGGGCATGTGCCCTTGACCGGAATCAAACTCAGGACTCTTTAGTCTGCAGGCCAGTGCTCTATCCACTGAGCTAAACCAGGTAGGGGGAGGTCTTCTTATAGGCATTGACAGCTATATATTTTCATCTAAGCACTGCTTTAGCTGCATCCTGTAAATTTTGGTAGGCTGTGTCTTTGTTTTCATTTATTTCAAAGTATTTTTTTAATTTCCATTGTGTTCTTTGTTGATCCACTGATTATTTAGTAGTTTGTTGTTTAATTTCCACATATTTGTTGAATTTTCCAGATTTTTTTCTGCTTTTAATTGCTAATTATTCCACTCTAGTCAGAGAACATATTTTTATGATTTCAATTTTTTAAAATGTATTGAGGCTTATTTTATGATCTGGCATGTGGTCTATCCTGGAGATTGTTTTATGTATATTTGAAAAGAACGTATATTCTTTTGTTGTTGGGTACAGTGTTTTATTGGTGTCTACTAAGTTTAGTTGATTTATAGTATTGCTTCAATTAGTTTTTGCACTAATAATGCCATACTAAATGTGAACATCCGTGGTCTTGCCATTCTCACCTGAGCCTTTCCATTTGTAGTTCCTTCAGCCTGGGACATTGATCCCATAGGCAACACATAATTTTCTCCTTCATTTCAGTCTCATTTTTCCACATATGTCACCTTGTCAGAAAAGTCTTTCCTGACAAACTTTCCAATCCTAATATTTTTACTATATAATCTTTTTTAATTTTTACTTAAAGCATTTATCACTACTTACAAACATAGAGTATAATTATTTGTCTGTCTCTTCTACTCTCTTACTTACTGTTTTGTCACCAGGTAGGCCTTCTAAAATTGTTAAACAGGGTATATGGATATAGAGATCTGGAAGTAAGAGCAGAGGACTTAACTGGTGATAGAAATTTGAAAGTCATCAGCATAGAGGAGAAATTTAAAAGTGTGGGTTAAGCTGGGACCGGTTTAGCTCAGCGGATAGAGCGTTGGCCTGCAGACTGAAAGGTCCCGGGTTTGATTCCAGTTGGGGGCATATACCTTGCTTGCGGGCACATCTCCACTGTGGGGTGTGCAGGAGGCAGCTGATCGATGTCTCTCTCATCGATGTTTCTGACTTTCTGTCTCTCTTCCTCTCTGTAAGAAATCAATAAAATATATTTTAAAAAATAAATAAATAAAAGTATGGGTTAAAAAAATTACCTATGGCAAGCATAAAGAGATAAAAAAAAAAGGGATGATTATCTAGCCCTGATGAATCCAACATCCATTAGCGATTTAATAGGCTAGGAAGCCCAACAAAGACTGAGAAGGAGTAACCGAGAAGTAGAAGCATCACAGTTCTTTTAGTATAAGGGTTCCTAAATTAAAACTAAATTAAAAAACTAGGAGGTTTTGTCATTGAAGTCAAGAAGGGATTAGCAACTGAGTGGAAATCTCTGTGAGGTTCAGAAAGACATATGGCTAAAGAAGTGACTATTAGATGTGGGAACATGAAGATTGTTGATGACATTGACAAGAGCACCAGGTTGGTGCAGACAGTAGTGGGCCTATGTGTATTGAAGAGTGCATAAGCTATGAGGAAATGGTGATGCCTTCTCAGTTTACAAAATCCCTTATTTTAAAAACAAACAAAAACTAAATATAGAGAAACCAAGATGGCAGCATAGGTGAACACCTAAACTGCTGCCTCACACAACAATTTCAAAACTACAGCTAAAAGATAAAATGGACATCATCCAGAACCACAGAAAAGCTGGCTGAGTGAAAATTCTACAACTAGAAGGAAAGAGAGGGGGCTCATGGAGACTCAAGAGGAGCTGAGGTACGTGTGTGGAGAGGACAGGTAGCAGAGTGACTGGCTGGCTTCCTCTAGGGGGAGGGAGACAGAAACTCCTCACTGCACTTGAACCCCAGTTCCAGGCAAGACTTATCTGGGAGAGTCTGGTCTGAGCAATGCACAGAAACACAGGGGAGCCTCGAAAGGCAGAGGTTTGGAGGTGCATGAGTGCAAGTGTGTGCAGAGAGGGCTGCAGTGATTACCAAGGGACACTGAGACCCAAGGCTTGCATAGGGCAGGGCTGACAGGAAGCCAAGGCTGTCTGCTCAGCCCTGAGACTCTGCCCCATCTAAGCTGAGCACAGAGTCTTTTGCAATTTTTCAAGCCTTGTATCATAAGGCTGACTCCGGCACAAAAGTTCTCCTGGTTTAGACACAGCTGATCCTCACAGACAATTGGCCTAGAGGTCAATTCCTCTCAGTGATACCAACAACAATCAAGACTGAACTAAAACCAGACTGTACACACAGTCCACAAAGAGAGTTCACCTCAGGTAACTGGGGAGGTGAAGCTACTGGGCCATATATGACACCTAGCACACAAAGCTACTCTACCAACTCAGGGAAGCAATGAAAATGCGGAGACAAAGGAATAGATCATAAACAAAAGAAATGGAGGAAAACAAACGACTGGATATAGAGTTCAAAACCACAGTTATAAGGTTTTTTCAAGAATTTCCTAGAAAAGATGGATAAATTTAGCAAGACCCAAGAGGGTATGAAAAAGGACCAATTAGAAATTAAACATACACTGACTGAAATAAAAAATATTATACAGAGACCTAACAGCAGACTAGAAGAAGGCAAGGATCAAGTCAAAGATTTGAAATACAAAGAAGAAGAAAACACACAACTGGAAAAGAAAAAAGAATCCAAAATTGTGAAGATAGTGTAAGGAACCTTTGGGACAACTTCAAGCTTACCAACATCAAATTTATGGGGGTGCTAGAAGAAGAGAGAGAGCAAGATACTGAAAACCTATTTTACTGTAAACTTCCCCACCTGGTGAAAGAAATAAACTTACAAGTCCAGGAAGCTCAGAGAACCCCAAAAGGAATCCAAAGAGGACCACACCAAGACACATCATAATTAAAATACCAAGAGCAAAAGACAAAGAGAGAATATTAAAAGCAGCAAAAGAAAACAGTTAATTACCTACAATTGTCAGCTGATTTCTCAACAGAAACTATGCAGACCAGACGGGAGAGGCAAGAAATATTCAAAGTGATGAATAGCAAGAACCTACAACCAAGATTACTCAGCAAAGCTATCATTCAGAATTGAAGGTCAGATAAAGATCTTCACAGATAAGAAAAAACTAAAGGAGTTCATCAACACAAACCAGTATTATATGAAATGCTGAAAGGTACTCTTTAAGAAGAGGAAGAAGATAAAGATAAAAATTAGGAACAACAGCCAAAACTGGTTTGGCTCAGTGGATAGAGCATCGGCCTGCGGACTGAAAGGTCCCAGGTCCTATTCCAGTCAAGGGCATGTACCTTGGTTGCGGGCACATCTCCGGTGGGAGGTGTGCAATAGGCAGCTGATCGATGTCTCTCTCATCGATGTTTCTAAATTTCTATCCCTCTCCCTTCCTCTCTGTAAAAAATCAATAAACTGTATTTTAAAAAAAATTAGGAACAAATACATATCTATCAACAAGTGAATCTAAAAATCAAGTGAATTAAAAATCTAATGAACAGAATAAACTAGTGAATATAATAGAATCAGGGGCATAGAAAGGGAGTGGACTGACAGTTCTCAGGGGGAAGGGTGAGTGGGTTGGGGGGAGAGACTGGACAAAAATTATACACTTATGGATGAGGACAATTGGGGGAGAGGTAAGGGCAGAGGGTGGGGTGGGAGCTGGGTAGAGGGAAGCTATTGGGAGAAAAAAGAGGAACAATTGTAATAATCTGAACAATAAAGATTTATTAAGTTAAAAGAAATAAACCCTAAATATGTTTGACTATTTTATAACAAGTATACTAGTGGCCTGGTGCACAAAATTCATGCACATTAAAAAGAGGACCCAGAGTCAAGTTCCTGCCCATCCACACGTGCCTCAAAATCACCTGACATCCAGACCCAGCCGCCCGCCCCCTCCATTGGGCTAGATCTAGACCCTGCTAGTTCCACCCTTGTCAAGCCCTGCCAGGCAGGGGGCGTAGCCTCTGGTCCCCTGGCCTGGTGCCAGAATGGGGGCGTGGCCTGAGGTCCCTCAAATGGGGTGGGAGACATGCTTTGAGGTCCCCCATCAAGCCCTACCAGATGTGGGACACAGCCTGAGATCCTCTGTCAAGCACCGCTGTGTGTAGGGGCACAGCCTCAGGTCCCCTGGCCCTGCACTGGGAAAGGGGTGCAACCTCATGCCCCTCATCAAGCCCCTCTGGCAGCGGGAAGCAGTCTTAGGTCCCCCATCAAGCCCCGTTAGGCAGGGGGTGGGGCCTGAGTTCCCCTTACCCAGCACTGGAGGTGTACCTTGAGGACCCCATCAAGCCCCACTGAGTGCAGAGCAGGGCCTGAAGTCCCCTGTCAAGCCCTGTTAGGCAGTGGGGCACAGCCTCAGGTCCCCTGGCCCGGTACTGGGCAGGGGATGCACCCTGAGGTCCCCAGCCTGGTTCCAGGGTGAAGAGCATGGCCTGAAGTCCCTGGCCTGGTGCCAACGCAGTAGGTGTGGCCTGAGATCCCCCAGCCTGATGCCAGGGCGAGGGGTGGGGTCTTGAGGTCCCCTGTCAAGCCCTGCTGGGTTGGGGGTGAGGCCTGAGTTCCCCTATTAAGCCTCTCAGGGGCAGGGGAGGGCATAGCCTCAGGTCCCTGCTGATTGCTCATTAAGGCTCCTTTTGGGAACTTGGCCTCAGCTGTGGGTAAGCCATCTTTGTGACAGAGTGATGGTCAATTAGCATATCCCCTCTTTATTAGATAGAGTGATAGTAAAGAAAGTGCAAATAAAAAGAAGCTGTTGCCAATGTCCATAGTCCCATAGGCCAGACATAATCACTGTTAACACTTGATGTTCTTCCAGGTACTTTCCTATGCAATAATATTTCTTTTATTGAAGTAGTATTAGTATTTTTTGAATCTATTTAATGATATCATGAACTTATTTTTATGTCCAAGAAAATAATCTACAATATTTTATTGCATAATAGTAATTTATAATATCTGGTACATGGTTTATTTAACCAAGACCCTGTTATTGAACATTTAATATATTAGTAATTTTTTCTATCCATTCTTATAGTCAAGTTTTTTGTGCATATCTTTATTTTCTTAGGAAAGCAGGTGAACTTATTAGAACAGAGGGTATGCAATTTTTTAATGATTCTCCACTTCGTCCATCCCCTGATTTTTAAACTTTTAACATGAGAATTGAGGGTGTGGGAATCTTGTCGTTTTCAGGGCTTAGGTCTAAAGAAGACACTCTCTCTCTGTGACATTAATGCCACTCAGATGCTGGAGGCAGCTTCTAACCAGGGGTACCTGACTGGTGATTTTTCCAAGGTGAGTGTGGGTGCACCCTTTCTATATTTGAGTCATTTGGGTCTGAATCTTTCCTTCTCTGCTTGCAGAGGACACTAGGTATCATTTTTAAAAAAAGAAAAGAAATTGTGCATGCTATCTTGGATATTTGAAGGCTATCCCATTTCTATAACTTAATAAACCATTTCCATTTTTGTCCTGTAGACTAGTCTTTTAAAAAACAACATATTTTTAAATTGGTTTCAGAGAAGAAGGGGGAGAGAGAGAAACATCAATGATGAGACTCATTGATCAGCTGCTTCCTGCATGCTCCATAAGGGGGATTGAGCCCCAAACCCGGGCATATGCTCTGACCAGAAATGGAACCATAAACTCCTAGTTCATAGGTCAATGTTCAACCACTGAACCACGCAGGCCAGGCTGATTGATCTTTAGAATTCCCAAACAGAAAAATGTCAAAGCATTTCTTAAAATCTTAGAGGCATTTTTTTCCTCATATTTGTTTCTACATAGCAAATTAGTTGCTTGTAAAAGGTTGTTCCTATTTTTGTTTTATTCTAGTTTTGTGATTTTTTTGTTTTTATCTCCGCCTCTCCCACTCCCCCCACCACCCTATATCCCACCCCATAAGAAAAACCATGGGAGTGGGAGGTGGGGAGAAAAACATTGATTTGTTGCTCCCCTTATATGTTCATTCATTGGCTGCTGCTTGTATGTGCCCTGACTGAGCATTGAACCCCAAACCTTGGCATATGGGAATGATGCTTTAACCAACTCAGCTACCCATCTAGGAGGGCACTAGTGAATTTTCTTGATACAAAGAATGAACTCATATCTGAAATATGAAAATCATAGTATGCTAATGACATTGGTTGAAATTCCTCCTTTTTAGTTATTACATTAGTCTTGGGGTTTGTTGTTTTTTTATAATTTTTTCTTTTTTATTGAATTTATTGGCGTGACATTGGTTAGTAAAATTATGTAGGTTTTAGGTGTACAATTCCATAATACACTCCTCACCCCAAGTCAAGTCCCCATCCATCACCATTTATCCTCCTTTTAGTCTTTCCACCTGCCCCTACCCACCTTTCCCTCTGGTAATCATCATACTGTTGTCTGTTGTCTATGTCTATGAAGTTGTTGTTTGATTACTCCCTTCACCTTTTGACCCAGTTCCCCCACTCTCTCCCTTCTGAAGCTGTCAGTCTGTTCTCTGTATCTATGAGTTTGTTTCTATTTTGTTTGTTAGTTTATATGTTCATTAGTTTGCACACATATAAGTTAAATCATAAGGTGTTTGTCTTTCTCTGGTCTGGCTTATTTCACTTAGCATAATATTCTAAAAGTAAAGTGATGGCCTGGCCGGCATGGCTCAGTGGTTGGGTGTCGAACTATGTAACCAGGAAGTCACAATTCAATTCCTTGTCGAACACATACCAGAATTGTGGTCTCGATTCCCAATATGGGACATACAGGAGGCAGCCGATCAGTGATTCTCTCTCACTATTGATGTTTCTTTTTTTCAATTCTTTATTTTATTATTTTTTTAAACTAATAAATCTTTCTTGTTCAGATTACTACAATTTTTCCTCTTCCCTTCCCACATAGCTCCCCTTCACATGGTTCCCACCCCACCCTCTGCCCTTACCTCCCCTGCATTGTCCTCATCCACAGATATATGATTTTTGTCCAGTCTCTTCCTGCATCCCCCGCACCCCTTTCCCTCTGAGAATTGTCAGTTTGCTCCCTTTCTATGCCCCTGATTCTATTATATTCACCATTAGATTTTTAATTCACTTGATGTTTAGATTCATTTGTTGATAGATATTTTTTGTTGTTCCTAATTTTTATCTTTATCTTCTTCCTCCTCTTCTTAAGGAGTACCTTTCAGCATTTCATATAATATTGGTTTGGTGTTGATGAACACCTTTAGCTTTTTCTTATTTGTGAAGCTCTTTATCTGACCTTCAATTCTGAATGATAGCTTTGCTGGGTAGAGTAATCTTGGTCGTAGGTTCTTGCTATGCATCACTTTGAATATTTCTTGCCACTCCCATCTGGCCTGCATAGTTTCTGTTGAGAAATCAAGTGACAATCATAAGGGTTCTCTCTTGTAGTTAATTAACTGTTTTTCTCTTGCTGCTTTTAACATTCTCTCTTTGTCTTTTGCTCTTGGCATTTTAATTATTATGTGTCTTGGTGTGGTCCTCTTTAGATTCCTTTTGTATTGGGTTCTCTGAGCTTCCTGGACTTGTAAGTCTGTTTCTTTCACCACGTGGGGGAAGTTTTCAGTCATTATTTCTTCAAATAGGTTTTCAATATCTTGCTCTCTTCTTCTGGCACCCCCATAATTCTGATGTTGGTATGCTTGAAGTTGTCCCAGAGGTTCCTTACACTATCTTCACATTTTTGGATTATTTTTTTGCTTTTTGCTTTTCCAGTTGTGTGTTTTCTGCTTCTTTGTATTTCAAATCTTTGACTTGATTCTGTGATCCTCTAGTCTGCTGTTAGGTCTCTGTATCTTATTTTTTATTTCAGTCAGTGTATGTTTAATTTCTAGTTGGTCCTTTTTCATATCCTTAAAGGTCTCACTAAATTTATTGACCTTTTCTATAGAATTCTTGAAAAACCTTATAACCATGATTTTGAACTCTCTATCCAGTCATTTGTTTTCATCCATTTCATTTGCAATCTGTTCCTTTGTCTGCATTTTCGCTGCTTCCCTGAGTTGGTAGAGTAGCTTTGTGTGCTAGTTGTCCTATATGGCCCAGAAGCTCCACCTCCCCAGTTACCTGAGGTGGACACTATTAGTGCACCTCTTTGTGGACTGTGTGTACAGTCTTGTTGTAGTTAAATCTTGATTGTTGTTGGTATCACTGGGAGGAATTGACCTCCAGGCCAATTGTTTGTGAGGATCAGCTGTGTCTATGTGGGGAGAACTTCTGTGCTGGAGACAGCCTTAGGAGACAAGACTGTCAAAATTGCAAAAGCCTCTCTGCTCAGCTTAGATGAGGTGGGAGTCTCAGGACTGAGCAGACAGCCTTGGCTTTCTGTCAGCCCTGCCCTATGAGTCTCCTGGGTCTCAATGTTCCTCGGTAATTGCTGCAGCCCTCTCTGCCCGCTCTTGCACGCGCCTTCAGATCCCTGCCTTTCACAGCTCCCCTGAGTTTCTGGCACTCCAGGGATCCATATGAATCTGGGTCTCTAGGGTCTCGTCTGAAACTGGGGTTCAGTGCAGTCAGAAGGTTCCATCTTCTTCCCACTAGAAAAAGCCAGCGGCACAATCAGCAGTCAGTCCTCTCTGCATGCACTCACATGTGCCTTCAGATCTCTGCCTTTCATGGATCCCCTGAGTTTCTGTGCACTCCTCCCTTTTTCTGACATTCCAGACTCCCCCCTATATGAGCCTCACCTGGAACTGAGGTTCATTGCAGTTGGAACTGGGATTCAGTGCAGTGGGGAGTTTCTGTCTCCCTTTGCTAGAGGAAGTCAGCCAGGCACTCTGTTGCCCATCCTCTCCATGTGCTGTCTCCATACTTCAGCTTTTTGCAGCTCCTTTGAGTCTCTCTGAGTCCCTCTCTTTCCTTTTAGTTGTAGGATTTCTACTCAGCCAGCTTTCCTGTGGTTCTGGATGATATCTGTTCTGTCTTTTAGCTGTAGTCTTGAGATTGTTGTGCGTGGTAGGAGTTTAGATGTTCACCTGTTCCACCATCTTGGTTTCTCCCCTCACTATTGATGTTTCTATCTCTCGCTCTCACTTTCTCTCTGAAATCAATAAAAGTATATTTTAAAAAAATAAAAATAAACAGATGGAATAAGATATTTATGCAAATGGAAATTAAAAAAAAAACTTGGATAAGCAATACTCATTTTTATCTAACAAAAGTGACTTTAAAACAAAGTTATAGTAAGAGATAAATAAGGACACTATCTAATTATAAAGGGAGCAATCCAACAAGAGGATAGAACCCTTATAAACATTTATGCATTCAACATAGGAACACCAAAATATATAAAGCAAATATTGATAGACATAAAAGGAGAGATTCACAGTAATAGTCATAATAGGGGATTTTAACACCCAATTGACATCAATGGATAGATCTTCCAAACAGAAAATCAACAATGAAACAGCAGTCTACTCCAAATCTTATCAACCAGAGTGTAAGTGCTTTTAACATCTTGGTGTATATCTCTCCAGACTAAAAAAAAATAATAATAAAAATAAAATTATTTCAGGGAGCAAGGGAGAGGGAAAGAGAAACATCAATGATGAGAGAGAATCATTGATTGGCTATCACCTGCAAGCCCCCCACTGGAGATCAAGCCTGCAACCCAGACATGTGCTTGACAGACCCATTACCTTTTAGTTCATAGGTCAATGCTCAACCACTGAGCCACTGCGGCCAGGTGCTCCAGACTTTTTTCTGTGTTTTCACAAGCATACATGTACATTTTTTGGTTACCCACAAAAAATATTGTTTTGTGATCTGTTGGGGTTCTTTTTCCTCATTTCTTAAATCAGGAACATTTTTTCTTCATGTCAGTAAAGAGTGCTGTTTTAGCCCTAGCTGGTTTACTCAGTGGATAAAGCATCGGCCTGCAGACTGAAGGGTCCCAGGTATTTTTTAAAATATATTTTATTGATTTTTTACAGAGAGGAAGGGAGAGGGATAGAGAGTTAGAAACATCGATGGGAGAGAAACATCGGTCAGCTGCCTCCTGCATACCTCCTACCAGGGATGTGCCTGCAACCAGGATACATGCCCTTGACTGAAATCGAACCTGGGACATTTCGGTCCGCAGGCTGACGCTCTATCCACTGAGCCAAACCGGTTTTGGCGGGTCCCAGGTTTAACTTCTGTCAAGGGCACATGATCCTCAGTAGTGGGTGTGCAAGAGGCAGCAGATCAATGATTCTCATCATTGATGTTTCTCTCTCCCTTGCTCTTTGGAATTACTTTAAGAAAAAGTTCCACTTCATCATTTTTAAAATTATGCCTACCCATAATTTCTTAATAAATCCATTCTTCTAAAATATTTTGTAATTTTTCTTTGTGAAGTATACCAGGATGGACATAGTTGTAGCTACGTATATCTAAAACTTTATACACATTCTTAATTAGTTTCTTTGATAGAAATAGAACTGTGGCTGCAATTTTTAGAAATTGAATGCACATTATAGAGACCATTGGTGGGAGTATTTTTTGTTTTTTTTAAGGCATCTGGGGTTTAAAGTTCATTTGGGAACAAGGACAATAGCCCTAGCTGGTTTGGTTCAATGGATAGAGCATTGGCCTGCAGCCTGAAGGATCCTGGGTTCGATTCCGGTCAAGGGACATGTCCAGGTTGTGGGCTCGATCCCTGATGTGGGGTGTGCAGGAGGCAAATGACCAATGATTCTCATCATTGATGTTTCTGTCTCTTCCTCTCTGAAATCAATAAAAAATATATTTTTTAAAAAAGGGCAATATATGGATGTTTTTTCTCAAATTTGGTCATAGAAAAATTTCTGTTATTTCATCTCTTTGGTATTTCTAGGTATGTGCACTGCCAACCGTGTCAGGGCGACACCAAGATCTGAAGTACATCAGCCCAGAAACAGTAAGCAGATTTCTGGAGATGGTAACTGGTTACATAAGCTACCATCTGGTCTCTTCTGTCCCTAAAATCCCCACTTCCTATTGTATTTCTTTCACTGACTATGCTCACTAACAGATTCCTTAGTCAACTGAAGCTGTATTAAAGAGATTAGTTTTATCTCATTCTTCTGTCAACTTCATTTTTAATTAAATGAATGATAAGTAATTTTTATGAAAGGAAAAAATGGAAAAAAGCAAGAAAGGAAAAATTAAAGAAAAGAAAAAAAAGGCAAAAACCCCAAAGGGAAAAATCACTTCATTTGAGTGATCTTACATCCTGGTTTTCATGTTACAATTTCATTTATGCCTACTAGTGCAAGGTAATTATTAACACTGTTCTTTCGCTCTAAAAAGTGTCCCAGTGCCTGGCCAGTGTGACTCAGTGGTTAAATATCAACCTCTGAACCAGGAAGTCAGGGTTCAATTCCTGGTCAGGGCATATGCCCAGGTTGTGGGCTTGATCCCTTTTGGGGGATGTGCAGGAGGCAGCCAATTATTATTATTTTTTAATATATTTTATTGATTTTTTTACAGAGAGGAAGGGAGAAGGATAGAGAGCTAGAAACATCGATGAAAGAGAAACATTGATCAGCTGCCTCCTGCACACCTCCAACTAGGGATGTGCCCGCAACCAAGGCACATGCCCTTGACCAGAATCGAACCTGGGATCCCTCAGTCCATAGGCCGATGCTCTATCCACTGAGCCAAACCAGCCAGGGCAGGAGGCAGCCAGTTAATTCTCTCTCATCATTGATGTTTCTATCTTTCTCTCCCTCTCCTTCCCTCTCTGAATTCAATAAAAATATATATATATATTTTTAAATTGATTGATCTATATTATCTTTTAATGGTTATATAATATTTGGATACATTGACATGTGTAATTAATTTAACCAAACCCCTATTATTATTATTATATATATATATATATATATATTTTTTTAGAGAGAGTAGAAGGGAGAGGAAGAGACAGAGAGCAACAGCAATGTAAGAGACACATTGATTGGTTGCCTCCCACAATTCACCCTGAATGGGGCCTTGACCAGAATCGAACCCAGACCCTTCAGTCTGTAGGCTAACACTATCCACTGAAACACACTGGCCAGGGCATCAAACCCCTATTATTGAATATTTATTTGTAAAATTTGGTAACTTTAAACAATACAAAGATGAATATTATTGTGCCACATATTAAGGTACTTTTCTGTTAGAAAAGAAATTGGTGAGTCAATGTGTAATTATATTTATTTTTTTAAATATGTTTTTATTGAATTCAAAGACAAAAAGAGAGAGATAGAAACATCAGTGGTGAGAGAGAATCATTGATTGGCTGCCTCTTGTACATCCCCTTACTGGGGATCAAGCCCTCAACCTGGACATGTACCCTTGGCTAGAATCAAATCCGGGACCCTTCAGTCATCAGACCGATGCTCTATCCATTGAGCAAAACCAGCTAAGGCTATGTTTATTTTTATATGTATTGACAGGCCAGGTGATGGAAATGATGAACTAATTTATACTTCTACAACTTAAGTGTCCTCTGGGTGTCAAACTTTTTATTCTATATTCTTTTCTAAAAGGCTTGCTTTCTTCCTTTATATTGGAGGGTGGGGAACCATTTCTCTTGCAAAATCTGGATCTCTAGCTGCTACCTGTACCACTACAGAAGTCTTTGTGTGTCTTCTGAAAGACTGATTCCAGCTATGCCTGCCTCAAGAATAGTAGCTTCAATATGGTTTTCCCCAGTATCCTGGCAATACCAGCTATTTTGGTTCTCTAAAAAGGCCACTTTCTATTCCATTTTATGTGGAGTGGAGCTGAACCATTGCCACATTTCAAAATAGGGGAACTTTTGGAGGCTAGGCATACAGTGGAATCCTGGGTGACTAAAGGGAGTGTAAATTAGAAACTGTGAAACTGTCTCTTTTTTCCTTCAGAGTGACAGTGAGCAGGGTATTCAGTCGTAGTTTCTGTGCAGGTGGCTGCCTTACTGTTGGGGAAATTCCAGGGTCTGGTTGAAAAGTTTTATATCATCGATTGCCGCTATCCATATGAGTACCTCGGAGGACACATCCAGGTGAGGTTATATTGGGGACATTAGCAGGGAAGGGGTTGGAGATAGCTCTTTTTGAGAAGAGTCTGTGGGCAAAGGGTTCTGTGAACTCTAGAACCAGGGCAGACAAACATTTGGAGCACATCAAAGCTGTAAGTCTTCCCTGCTATTCTAATTCTGTGTACTTTGAGCAATTTACTTTCCCCTTCCCTCCTAGACCAATCTCCCTCTTTTCTGTAGGAGCCAAGGGCTCTTACTTGGAGATAAAAACATTCATCCAAGGACTGAGAGGCACTTTAGAAACATTTTACTGCTCATAGACAGTTCTCACATTGATACTATACGTCAGACAGTTTAGTTCTATGAGTATTTATTGAGTAATGACTACATACCAAGCTCTATGCCAGGCCCTGGGGGTAGATACCATTGGGTCTCTTTGAAGGTGTTTATAGTCTAGCCTTCCTGGCCCAAATTTCCTAAGGTAGTATGGTATTCCAAGTATTTCTAAGTGTTGGTTTTACTGTCCACAGGCCCTTGAGGAAATACTTACTAAAATTTTTCTACAGGGAGCCTTAAACTTGTTCAGTCATGAGGAACTATGTAACTTCTTTCTGAAGATGCCGATTGTCCCTTTGGATACCCAGAAAAGAATAATCATCGTGTTCCACTGTGAATTCTCATCAGAGAGGGCCCCCCGAATGTGAGTGTCTACACGGTGTAGGCCAAGTGATAGAAATTGAACTTAAGTTGGGACTTAAAGGGGATCCTTCCCAGATTGAATGAATGAATGCTCTCTCCTGTGATTTGAAGAATGATAGGGAGGTGTAAGAAGGGGGTTTCTACAATTCAAAAGTTTGGAACTGTGAAAGAAAAAGGATTGGGAATTAGGCACTAGTGGAGGAAAAGGGAAAGAATGGTGCTACTTAGATCTTGTTTTGCAAAGAAAACGAGATCTGGAAGTCCTTATGGAGTTAGTAATAGTCTATTCTTTCTCTCCTACCCCATTGAGTGGCCCA
>PVJN01027034.1:0-28464 GCA_004026805.1 Lasiurus borealis
TTTTTAACCTGCAGGAGTATTTTGAGAAAGTCCTCACCATTGATTCTGATATGTACATATGTTAAAACTCAAACTGTACAGTTAAGGTATGTGCATTTTACTGTATGTAAGTTACAACTCAATAAAAATGTAATAATAAAGAAAACCTAATTCATATTTTAAGACTCTTTTGACAATTCACACTTTACCACTGAAAAATAGAAATTAGATTTAGAAATGAGATAGTCCTAAACTGTCAGTCTATAGTGGAGACTATGAAACTTGAGAAAGGAGTGCTAGGGAGAAGCAGTTGCAGCAAGAAGACATTTAATTACTCAATTGAATCCTTTTGTATTCTCATGTAAAGAAAAATGTTTTAGAAAAGTTAACCTTGCTAACTGCCCTGACCAGTTTGGCTCAGTGAATAGGGCATCAGTCTGCGGACTCAGGGGTCCCAGGTTCGATTCCAATAAGGGCATGTCCCTTGGTTGTGGGCACAAACAAGGTAGGAAGTGTACAGGAGGCAGCTGATTGATGTTTCTCTCTCATCCATGTTTCTAACTCTATCTCTCTCTCTTCCTCTCTGTAAAAAATCAATAAAATATATTAAAAAAAAAAAAGTTACCTTGCTAATCTTGTTTCTTCAAGACAGAAAATAAATACTCATGTGCAGTAAATATCAGTGTAGGGAAAAAGGCTTTAGGAAGGGGAGCAACCCCATCTTACTTAATAATAGACAAATATGTAAATTGACTGTACCTCTGCTATACCCATAGCCAATCAGAGCGAGTATGCAAATTAGAAGGCCAAAGATGACGGCAGCCCAGCCCTGGGCAGGACACTTGCTATGAGAGGGAAGGCGGGGGGGGGGACGGGATGTACAGGAGCGGAATGTCGCAGTGAAGACAAGACTGCAGACTTCGGAGTCTGCAGCGAAGATGAAGATGGCAGACTCCAGCCTGAAGCTACAGCAAAGACAAAGAAGTCAGACTCTGGCCAGAGTGAAGGCCTGGGTCCCAGGTGCCAGGGGAAAACTGGTGTTGGAAGCCAAGGGAAGGAAGACCTAGTGCACGAATCTCTTCGTGCCACGGTACTCTAGTTTTATTATAATTTTCTTTTCAAAGTGTGCTGGGGATTAAGGAGGATGGAAATTTTTTTAAATGTGTTGTGTTTTCCATAATAGTTTTATTTTTGATAACATGTTCATCTGATTCAGAACCTAGATTATATATTTTCACTAAGTACTCTGAGAATTCTCTAACTTACTTGTGGTGGAACCCTGATCTTTGCCTATTGCTGGAATAATGAGTTGGAGAACACTTTGTTTTCTTTGCTTTTATTACCTTTTCATGTTTCTCGAGGAAAAAGAAAAGCATCACAAAAAAGCAGATTTCTGGAAGGTAATTTTTATTTGATATTGAGTTAAAAGTACAACATTTAGTGATCATCTGAAACAAAACTTCTGGATAGGGCTTGCTATTCTTCAAAGTTCTAAACAAGAAGGTAAAGTAATTTTATAAAACATTTATCCAAAGAGAAAGTATTTTATAGGATATTTTCGAACACCATAAATTAAGCTATAAATATATTGTTTCAATTTAATTCTGTGGTGAAAAACATAATTCTGTACTTATGAACTGTGTATGAGTATTCCTTTCTTCCTGACCTAGATGGAGAGTCCCTGAAAAAATAAATTCTGCATGCCATTATACTTCTTCTTACTGTGGTCCGCTAATTATTACCCAAAAGAAGGAAATCTGTACGTGATATCAAACTCCTCTTCTGAGCAACCTTGATACTTAGTTATTGCCTACAAGGCTTGCTAAGAAATCCCCAGAACCAAAGTTCACATTTCATAATTTATTCTCCCTGCCTTCTGTTGACTACAGTATCTTATTAAAAGCATTAATTACATTTTCATAACTCTAGCAAAGGGAACAAGATAATGACTTGATGTGATTACAATATGAATATGGTATAAACTTTCTAATTAGAATATGCTTAAAATGCAGAGTGTTTCATTACCTGAAATTTGATTATATATAACACTCTGCTTGTTAACTCAGAAGCATTACTTGGTTTCTTATTTGTTTCTGTATCCAATTTCTGACCAGTTCATCTTGATTTACAAAGCTGCACATAGTTTTAAACTGGTTTCTTTAGGTGGATTGACAGTAGAACAAAACAGGTCTTTGTGGGAACTTGTCCTGTGAGCAATGTGTGAAGCAGTATAAATGGAGAGCTCACAAAGCTAACAGGCACTGCTACAAAATTAAACTTCATTTCCATGGGTTAAGAAACGAATAGAAGTAAGAATGAGAATAGTGCTTTCACTTAAAAATAGCTGCAGCAAGAGAGAGAACTAAACACCTTGTTTCCTGAACTTTGGCAAACTAGAGAAAGTTAATTCCAGAGAGGTGAGCAATGAAAGCTAAGTCTTAGCTTTAGGAATCATTCTGCCTGCAGCAAATTGTACTCACGCCTGTGATGTTTACAGCTAACCCTGTTAGGGCGATTACTTTTAGCATATCCCTCCTGGTAGAAGATTCACTGAAAATGGATTTTCAACAATTAGAATTAGAATTTTTCTTGAGAATTTCATTTTAACCCTATATTTTTAATTAATGAAGGGAGGTATAATATGCCACTGTTTTACTTTTTAGCATTCCTGAAATAATTATGGTATACAAAAAAAATCTTAATGAACGATTATATTCATTATTCTTGAATGATATTCAAATTCTTTTTCCCCTACAATAGTATCATCTTTCTGTTAAAGGACACTTTATATTAAGGTTTTTTAAGGTTAAGACTTAAGCATCTATACTAATAAAAGGGTAATATGCTAATGAGGGTGGACGTCTTCCAGACATCCATCAGGATGTACATCTGGACAAAGACACAGCAGCTGCAAGGCCCGGTGGCTTCGAGGCATGGAGTGGCAGCAGCAGTGGGGTGATAGGGGTGGCAATTCCCCCGGATCAGCTCAGTTGCCTCCCGCAGAGGGAGGCTCCCCTGGGGAAGCGGGCCTAAGCTGCCAGTAGGACATCCCCTGAGGGCTCTGGGACTGTGAGCTGGGGCAAGCCGCCCTGAGGAACCCCCGCACCCCATCCCAGTGCACACATTTTCATACCAGGCCTCTAGTATATCTATAAAATCAAAATATAAAATCAAAACTTAGTTTTCTAAGTGCAAAAGCCTTGAAAGATCGTTTAATTTAACAAGGCTCCTTTCAAGATCTTTAAAGGAAAAAGATCTTCTGTGGGAGATTCCACTGAATTTAGGAATCTTAAAGAAGAAAACTTATTTATCAAGTGAATACTTTTTATAAAAAGGTTAAAATAAACCTAAGGTGTTCTTAACATATACAAAACGTCTTAGCCAGCCCTAATTCATACAGAATATTTTATAGTAAATGTTATCCCTGCTCTAAATGTTCTGCTGTCAGACAATGCACTTTGTTAATATAACACAGCAACCCCAAAGTGAAACTGGGTGAGGACTTCCTTCATTAACTGGGGAAAGATAGGCTTTAAAAAAATAAAATTTTAAGGAAAATTCCAGTTCTAACTGCTGTTGAAAATCCATTTCCATGGAATCTCCTGCATTAAACCTCCCCGCAAAATAGGGCATTTTATATCTTACTTAATCATATTTAAATATATTTTATTTTTAAGTTTTCTGTTAACAGTTCCTTAGTCTAAATTTGATTAGAGAATAAAAGATCTCTTGGTTTGGGAGCAAGAACTTACTAGTACTAGTAAATGACTCTCTTTTAAGCTGTGGCTTTCAAATCATAAACTATATTTTAAATCCTTTTAATATGGCTAACCCATTGTAGGGTTATCAGGTATCTTATAAAACAAATACAAGCAAAAAAAAAATAGATGAGGGAGTCAGACTGGGGGGAGGCAGGGAATGAGGGTAGATAGGGAAAATTAGGGAGCAGTCAGGAGTGCTGCTGGGAAGTGCATTTGCTAGAGATGAACTACAAGGGGGATTTGAACTTTCTAGCAGCCAGTAAGACATAAGCTCTGTTCCTACCTAACTCAATGTCTGTAACTTGCCAAAATTATCAGAAACAGCATAACTAATCTTGTTATTCAAACCCAAAGTTTCATCTTTCCCAAAGAGAACACCCACCATGCAATACACTGTAAGCAATAGTCTCTAAAACATCCTTACAACACAAAGCATTTCACAGAGCTGCTTTCTACCCCAGTACTCGAAGTGCACATTATATAAAGCTAAGCACAGTATGATAAAAAAAAAAAGGTATTCTCAGGGTGCAATGCAGGTACAGCTGCCAGATATTCATAGGATCTATAGCAATGCACTGCATATCATAATAACATCATGAATATTACTCAAATGAGTCTAAAAACATTCTTCTCTATTATGAAAATTTCCAAACATACAGAAAAATTAAAAAATACTGATACATAGCCATATATACACTATATAGAGACAACTATTGTCATTTTACCTATTTGCTTCTTATGTGTGTGTACATTTAAAATAAGTTGCAGATAATTCACTTCTCCTGATCAAGCCAGAATAGGATGGCAGGGGCCATTAGAGGTAAGCAGACCAGCAGGGGGGCCAGTTGGGGTCAGTTGGTGGTGAACAGGATAATGGGGGGCAGGCCAGCAGGGGGTCAGTTGGGGGTGAGCAGGCCAGTGGGGAGGGAAAGTGGGGACAAGCAGGCCATGGGGGAGCAGTTGGGGGTAGCAGGCTGGTGGAGGGGGTGCATTTAGTGGCAAGCAGGCCGGTGGCAGGGGCCAGTTGGGAGTGAGCAGGCTGGCAGGCAGAGGGGCAATCAGACAGGCAGGCAGGCAGGTGAGCGGCTGGAGCCAGCAGTCCTGGACTGTGAGAGGGACTGTAAACTGGCAGTAGGACATCCTTTGAGGAATCCCATATTGGAGAGGGTGCGGGCTGGGCTGAGGAACACCCTCCCTCTGTGCAAGACTTTCGTGCACCAGGCCACTAGTATTTCTATAAAGTGGAAATTCGGTTTAAAGTCTTGATTGAATCCAGGTTTTATACTGTTTATAATAGTTCATACAGGCTGCTGCTATGAACTTCATATTACTCTAAGGCACGAAGCACAAAGTGTCCCATCATTCTTGTCTAGTCAGCAATGAAAAATTTGATGGATCACTTGGTTAAACTGGTGACAGCATTGATCTCTTCAAAGTATAATGATTAGCAATAATCTATGGGGGTCATTTCAATACACTGTTCCACAATAGCATTTCATTTCATGATTTTAACATCCATTCAATATCCTTTGCCTAAAAAAATCATTTTAAATGTTAACCTTATCATTCTTTCTAAATTAACTAATTTCTAAAAAGGTCACAGCTAATGTCAGTTTTGAGGTATAACCTCTATACAGTAAAACTAAGGTTCTATGAATCTGAGAACCAAAATATAGAACACTTCCATCACTCTAGAAAGTTCCTTTATGCCTTTCCATGGTCAATCCCCACTACCACTCCCCAGGCAACACTGATTTTGTAATATGTGCCTATAGTTTTGCCTTTCTCAAATGTTATAAAAATGGAATTACAAAGTATATAACTATCCGAGGAGCTCATTCCTTTTATATATATACACACACATACACATACATACATACATACATATATATATCTACATATCTACATACATATATATTTTACAGATTTTAGAAAGGAAGGGAGAGGGAGAGAGAAATAGAAAAATCAATGATGAGAGAGAATCATTGATCAAGAGCTCATTCATTTTTATTGGTGAGTGGTATTCAACTGTATGGATGTGCTTTAATGTTTATTCATTCATCATCTGAAGGACCTTCTTATTTGTTTCTAGTTTGGAATGCTAATAAATATTTGCATATAATAACTGTTTTTCTCTTGCTGCTTTTAATATTCTCTCTTTGTCTTTTGCTCTTGGTGTTTTAATTATGATGTGTCTTGGTATAGTCCTCTTTGGATTCCTTTTATATGGGGTTCTGTGTGCTTCTTGGACTTGTATGTCTATTTCTTTTACCAGATGTGGGAAGTTTTCAGTCATTATTTCTTTAAATAGGTTTTCAGTATCTTGCTCTCTCTCTTCTTCTGGCACCCCCACAATTCTGATTTTGGTATGCTTGAAGCTGTCCCAGAGGCTCCTTACATTATGTTCACATTTTTGGATTCTTTTTTCTTCTTGCTTTTCCAGTTGAGTGTTTTCTGATTCTTTATATTTCAAATTTTTGACTTGATTCTTGCCTTTCTCTAGTCTACTGTTAGGTCTCTGTATAATATTTTTTATTTCAGTCAGTGTATGTTTAATTTCTAGTTGGTCCTTTCCCATCTCTAGTTGGTTCTTTTTCATCTCCTCTTGGGTCTTGCTAACTTTATCCATCTTTTCTAGGATATTCTTGAAAAACCTTATAACCGTGGTTTTGAACTCTATGTCCAGTCGTTTGTTTTCCTCCATTTCTTTTGTTTGTGATCTGTTCCTTTGTCCCCACATTTTCACTATGCTGTGAGAACTTCTGTGTTGGATTCAGCCTTATGATACAAGACTTGCAAAACTGCAAAAGCATCTTTGTTGAGCTTGGAATGGGTGGAGTCTCAAGGTTTATTGAACCACCCTGCCTTCCAGTTGGCCCCACCCTCCATGGCCCCCAATCTCACGTGACTGGGTAATTGCTAGAGCGATACCTGTGTGTGCGCACATGCGTGCTCTGGCAGTGCCTCTAGACTGCTGCCTTTCTAGCTCTCCTGTGCTCCGGGACCATATGAATCTGGGTCCCCAGGGTTTCACCCAAAACTGGAGTTTAGTGGAGTTAGAAGTGGCACAGTTGGGAGGCTCTGTCTTCCGCCCACTTGGGAAAGCCAGCAGCACAATCAGCAGTCGGTCTTCTGCTCGCAGTGTTGTGCACGCCATCAGACTTCTGCCCTTTTGTGACTCCCCTAAATTTCCGTGCACTTCTCCCTTTTCACAGTCCAAACTCACCTTGTATGAGTTTTGACTGGACCTGGGGTTTAGTGTCATAGGATAAGGGGTTCAATGCTGTTGAGAGTCTCTGTTTCCCTCCCGACAGAGAAAGCCAGCCAGGTACTCCGGCACCCACTCTCCCCACGCGCGTGTCTCTGTGCCTCAGCTTTTTGCAGCTCCTCTGGGTCTCTGTGAGCCCCTCTTTCCTTCTAGCTGTAGAATTTCCACTCAGCCAGCTTTCCTGTGGCTCTGGATGATGTCTGTTCTGTCTTTTAGTTGTAGTTTTGAAATTGTTGTGCGAGGCAGCAGTGTAGGTGTTTACCTATGCTACCATCTTGAATTCCTCCTCCAAATTTTGACCTGTACTTTTATTTTCATTATCTTAACAGTGTTTTTCTAAGAGAAGAACTTTTAGTTTCAATGGAAAACAGTTTTTCAATTAATTCTTTCATGCACCATGCTTTTTGTTTCAAATCTAAGGAGTCTTTAAAGAATCATGAAAATTATCACCTGTTTTCTTCTGAAAGTTCAATAATTTTAGGTTTTATATTCAGTCTATAATCCACTTTAATTTTTTTACATGGTGCAAACACTAATAGAGGTTCTTTTAAAATTATATATGTACTAGAGGCCCATTGCAGGAAGATTTCTGCAAGAATAGGGCTTCCTGAGATGGTCTCCGCACCCCTCCGTCCCCCTAACCCCCCCACCTGCTTCCCTCCTATCTCCACCGGTTCACCTACTTATCTCCCCTTCTCCGCCACTCTGCTTGTTTGCTTGCTACTCAGCAGCTTCGCTCCCCACTGCAGCACTTGGCTCCCTTCTGCACTATCTTCAGTCTTCACTCTGTACCTGGATATGCAAATTAACCCAGCTAAGATGGTAGTTAATTTGCATACTCACCCCTGATTGAGTGGTGGGTGTGGCTTGTGGGTATAGAAGAGGTACTATCAATTTGCATATTTCTCTTTTATTAGATAGGACTAGAGGCCCAGTGCTCAAAATCTATGCATGGGTCAGGGGGAGCGGAGGGAGGCTGTCCCTCAGCCCAACCTGCACCCTCTCCAATCTGGGACCCCTCGGGGCATATCCAACTTCTGGTTTAGGTCTGATTCCTGCAGGATTGGGCCAAAACCAGCAATCAGACATCCTTCTCACAATCCAGGACTACTGGCTCCTAACCACTCTCCTGCCTGCCTGCCTGATTGCCCCTAACCACTGTCAGCCTGATAGCTCCCTAACCACTCCCCTGCTGGTCTTATTGATGCCTAACTGCTCTCCTGCTGACATGATTGTGCTCAACTGCCTTCCCCTACAGGCCTAATCCCCCCCAACTTCTCTCCCCTGCTGGCCCAGTTGCTCCCAAATACTTTGCCTTGCAGGGCTGAGGAGACTAGGGGACTGAGACTTGATGAGGCTAGATGCTGTGAGGACTGGATTAGGCAGGGCTGAGGGGAATGGGGACTGTGGCTAGATGACATGGGGTTTAGGGAACTGCGCACTACCATCTTGTGGCTGTGGGTGCCGCCATCTTTTGAGTGTGTGGCAGTCAATTAGCATATCCCCTCTTTATTAGAGAGGATTATTTTGTACGAGGGGCCCAGTGCACAAATTCATGCACCTTGAAAGGTGCAACCTCGTTCCCGCTACCACCGCTTCCATGTGCTGACGGGGTCAGCCCTGCTTGCACCCGCTGATGGCTTGGAGCAATTGGGTCAGCACCAGCAGCGGGTGTGAGCGATAGCTGCTATCCCGATCGCCCCTTAGGAGCAAGGGCAGGTGGGGCTGGCAGCCACTGTTCACACCTGCCTATGGCACTGAGCGATTGGGACCAGTGCCAGGCACCGGCAGCAGATACGAATGGCAGCTCTGGCGCTGGTAATGGGTGCAAGCAGGGCTGTTGCCAGCAGCAGGTATAAGCACGGGTGGGACTGTGGCATGTGAGAGCAAAGAATTTTTAGTAACTAGCAGAAGCTTGCCCCTATGACAGCGACTGGTACCCCACCTTGGTCTGGCATCCCTGCTCACCTGCTCTACCATCCCACTGCAGCGGCCACCGCCATGTTCTATGCATGCCCCCTCGTGGTCAGCACATGTCATAGAGACCAGTTGTTTGGTTGTTCAATTGTTTTGCCGTTCGGTCTATTTGCATTTTAGGGTGATAGATAGATAAACAGATAGATAGATAGACAGACAGACAGACAGACAGAGACGTATGTCAAAGTTCTAGTGCCATTGAGTTGTATTTGTATATATGTATATTTTAATCCTCACTTGAGGATATGCTTTTTATTGACTTTAGAGAGAGAGAAGAGAGGGAGGAAGGGAGACAAACATCGATGTGAAAGAGAAACATCACTGATCAGCTACCTCCCATATGTGCCCCAACTAGAGATTGAATTTGCAACATAGGTATGTGCCCTGATGGGGAATCAAACGCACAATCTTTTTGGTGTATGGGATGACATTACAACCAACTGAACCACCCAGCCTGGGCTTACTGCAATATTCTATCACATTAACCTATGCATCTATTCTTTTATTAGTACCACCTAGTCTAGATGATTATAGCTTTAATATTTTGAAATCAGTATTGTGCATCTTCCAACTGTTCTTTTTTAAAATTTTAGCTATTCTAATTCCTTTGCTTTTCCATACACATTTTTGAATCAGTTTGTTGACTTCAATAACAACAAAAAGCTTACTATGATTGTGATTCAAATTATATTGAAACTATAAGCAAGTTTGAGGGAGAATTGACATCTTAACAATATTGAGTATTCCAACCCATGAACACTGCATTCCTGTGATAATCTCCACATGTCTGTTATGTA
Organism: Lasiurus borealis; assembly: GCA_004026805.1. Classification (NCBI taxonomy): domain Eukaryota; kingdom Metazoa; phylum Chordata; class Mammalia; order Chiroptera; family Vespertilionidae; genus Lasiurus; species Lasiurus borealis. Next base: position 9,783 of record PVJN01027034.1, read on the forward strand.
TTATCCTTTATATTTATTATTGAATATAATATTGATGATTTTTGTGTCTAAGTCCAATGAGGAATGTTGTTCTACAGTTGTATTGGCTTTCTTTCTTATAATGTCTTCGTTTGGTTTTGGTGTCTAGCTCAGTTGCTAAATAAATTCACCCAACTGGAGAGGCTGAGTGATTGAGCATCGACCTATTTACCAGGAGGTTATGGTTCGATTTCTGGTCAAGGTACAATAAGGGTTGCAGACATGATCCCCAGTAGGGGGTGTACAGGAGGTGGCTAATCAATGATTCTCTGTCATCATTGATTTTTCTATCTTTCTCTCCCTCTCCCTTCTCTGAAACCAATAAACCCATATTTTAAAAATAAATTCAAGTGCATGCATTAAAAGGATTTAAAACAGAAATAAAAATATATATCTTAGAACACTAGAATATTAAAAATCTTATAGAGTAAATCCATTTTTTTTAATATGAGTGTTTACATGTAAATATTTAAATTCAGAAATTTTATAAAAATTACATTCATCACTAAGATTTTATACTTTCTAGCATTTCAAGCACATATATTACAGGAACTTGCTTTTTTCTGTACTTGTGATTTTATAACTTTTGTCCTTAATTTTTTTCATACACTTTTACATTGTTTTATTGGCTGCATTATATTTTCCAAGAGTAACGCTGTAATTTACTTAACCTACTTCCAACTGAATATATTTTTAAAACGTATTATGTTATAAGCATCAAAAAACTTCTAATGAACCTGCAAATTTTCATCACATTATATTTGTACATGAAAGTTCTCATCCTATTTCAACAAGGTAGGAAAAATAATAAGAATTTATCAGAGGCAAAGAATAATTGTCCATTCCTTTTTTAAAATATATATTTATTGGTTTCAGAAAGAAAGGGAGAGGGAGACATAGAAACATCAATGATGAGAAAGAATCATTGACTGGCTGCTTCCTCCACACACGCTATCGGGGATCAAGCCCACAACCCAGGCATGTGTCCTTGACTAGAATCAAACCCAGGACCCTTCAATCCACAGGCCAACATTCTACCCACTGAGCCAAACCAGCTAGGGCTAATTGTCCCATTCTTAAATCAATTATTTGAATATTGAAAAAGCACATGTTTCCTAATATTGTTTATAAAAATTTGCTTTGCTTTTTTATCCAGGCAGTTAAAATAGTAAAAATAGAAGACATTGCCATTTCCCTTTTTAAAAATGGAAATTAAAAAAAAATAATGCTATAAAATATTTAATATCACATTTACTACAGATAGAATACTACTATTACATAATCCAGAATATCAATACTGAGTTCTATTCACTTAAAACTTTCAAACCTACAAACTCTTTTTTTTTACTATGATAAAAAGTAATAGCTTAAATATCTACTAGTTACTCACATAAGAAATACCTTATTTGGATAAGTTACTGAGTTTGACTATTTTTAAGTATTTATTTCACAAAAAGAGCTAGTAATATTAATAGCTCAGAAATACTTTTGGAGGGAGTTCTAGCAGTAATGTTGGTTTTACTGTCATTTAAGGAAAAAGACCAAGCTAAAGTTAATATAGGCTTATTTCTTTTTAGGAAAATATATCTGTTCAGAGTAGCTAATTAGAGATTATAAGATTTTTTTTTACAAAAAAATTCAGCCCATTCTCCTTTAAGTAAAATATTATCCTAGTTTTCTAAAATATATATTATATACATTTTGAGTTATCAATATTTGATTTTTACTATATAAAAGCTTAATTAAAAGATACCCAAGGCATTAAAAATGAGATATGTTTCTACTATAAGCTAAAATAATTAATTTTCTTTCTTGAAGTCAAGTCTCTCTTCCTCCCATTCACTGTATATTCATAAGTCCATAAAATATCAGTAACAAACTGAAAGAAGGGAAAATATTTACTGGAAATACTCAAAATGTTCTTCTTGTTCAATATATATGCAACGTAAGCTTTCTTTCTAGTAAAGAAATAATATTTGGTTCCCTCTCCCACTTTTTTTGTTATTGCTGGAATCTTTAACAAGCAACATCTGCAAAAATAAACAATTGCATTTTTATCTAAAGACTGAATATAAAATGAGTTCTGATCATCCCAAACAGAGGACTATTCTTTCAATAAGAGGGTAGAGCTATTGTTAGTTGCAATTATACAGAGAGGGTTTATGTAGAATCTACCCAAAGTACCTACTGATTTATTTCAGCAGCCAAGCAAACCACTCAGATTTTCACTGGCAAATAATGCAAAACGGATAATGCTGCAATATCTTCTAGCAGTAGAGAAACCTATTAAGAAAGTAAATTCTTTTTCTTAATATTCTATTTTACTCATTTATTTTTAAGGAAAAGTTATAATAAGTTGGTGCTGTATATATTAACAAGTAAATATTCTGTAGTATTCTAATAACTGAAACAATGCTTTGATAAACTAATTGTAACTTTAAAAGGTATGTACAGCCCTGGTTGGTGTGATTCAGTTGGTTGGAGCATCACCCAGTGCACTGGAAGGTTGCCGATTTGATTTCCAGTTAGGGCACATATCTAGGTTGCAGGTTCAATTAGGGCATTCACACTTGATGTTTCACTCTCAATGAATGAAGAATGAATGCATCCTATAAAATAAAACACTAATGTGCAAATTGACTAAATGGCGGAATGACCATCATTATGACAGGTTGCTATGACACGCATTGATGACCAAGGGGGCAGACGTTAAATGCAGGAGCTGCCCCATGGTGGTCAGTGCGCTCCCATACAAGAAGCAATGCCCTCCGTTGCGGGCGGTAAGGAGTGAGGGATCCCAGACTGCTAGAGCCCCTGACTGCTAGAGGGATGTCCTGGATTACAAGAGGGCGCAGGCTGGGCTGAAGGAGCCCCCACCCTCCCAATGCATGAAATCATGCACCGGGCCTCTAGTATATACGTATATAAAAACTGTGTGCAGTTGAAACAAAGAGTATTCTGGTATAAAGATTTTTAATTCTCCTCATTTTGTTCTACAAGGTACAATTCAAAAGGTATATTATGAATGTTCAAGAATATTTTTATGGAAGGACCCACAATGAAATGCTAAAAACATAAGCGAAATATGGAAGGAATAATCTCCTGACAAGGAAATTTTACCTTGCAACAATTAAAACATGGGTACTTAGTATTTTAAGATAATGTGCCTTCAATTACTTTTGAGCCATCTTCATTAGTAACTATAGGACATTTTAACTTATCTATTTATTTTTAAGAATGTTTTTATTGACTTTAGAGAGAGAGGAAGATAGAGGGAGAAAAACACTAGTTGGCTGCCCCCTACATTACCTTTACTGGGATCAAGCCCACAACCCAATCATGTACCCATGACAGAGAATCCAACTGAAGACCTCTCTGTTCATGAGAAATTGTTCAACCAACTTAGCCATACCAGCCAGGCACTATATTTTTAGTAAATAACTCAAGAACAACTTCCCTAAATGAACATAAACAGTTTTATCATCAGAGCAGTAAGCCTTTTCTTCCCCATAATTTTGCTTGTAAATGACCAAAATGTTAATGGTTTTATCAAGGAATATTTTCTTCTTTCCTAAAAAAAGACTGACGTTACAAAGTAGGATTATAACCCCAACTCCATTTGATCCTTTTCAAGAGCCTTTGCTAATACTTCTTCCTCTGTTTACCCCTTAAAAATATCCATTTCCCAATACTTTTATGATTCGTAAATGATTTTTGGATGGGGAGTGGGAAGAAGGGAGAATAGAGATAACAGAAATATCATTGAGAAACATCAGCTGCCTTTCACACACTTCCTACTGGGGATGGAGCCCGCAACCTGGACATATGCCAACCTGGAATAGAACTGGTAACCTTCTGGTCCCTGGATCAGTGCTCAACCACTCAGCCACACCAGCTGGAACATTTCCTAATATGTATTTAATCATCAATTCACTTCACTCACTTACTCTTTATCTCCATCTCTGTACTCCTTTCTATTTAGACTACTTTTACTCTTGGTCAAATGAACCAGTAACAATAGCCTCAGTCATGAGCTCAATGAGGATTACATCCAAAACTATGTCCCCAGTCCTAACATCTCTCTAGAAAGCATGTGGGATACCCATTTTCCCACTAAAGAAAATCCTTGAAACATGCTCTAGGAACTTAGTGAGAACTTCAATAGCATTAAAAAAAAAAAGATATAGAAACTATAACAAATAACCAGTTAGAAGTGAAGAATACAATAATTGAAATGAAGAATACACTAGAAGGAATCAACAGATTACATGAAAAAGAGGATCAAATCAATGATTTGGAAAACATGATAGCACAAAATACCCAATCAGAGCAGCATAAAAAAAAAAAAGAATTAAAAAAAAATGAGGAAAGTCTAAGGGACTTTTGGAACAACATCAAACATTAACAGCATCTGCATCATAGGGGTACCAGAAGAAGACAGAAAGGGTTTACACATCAACTGTAATTATAAAATAAAAATTAGTTTTCTGTTGAACAATATTTACAGTTAATTATATCAGTTTCTCACAACTACCTTGGGAGATAATATTATTCCTTTTTCAAAGATGAAAAAACAAACTCAGACAGTTTTAATAATCTCCCTATGATTACATATTTATAAAGAAATACAAACAGGGCTCAAGACCATGCCCTCTGACTCCAAATTCCACTTTTCTGCTCCACTTTCTATATTGCCTCAATTTTATAAACAAATCTCAGTCTGATTTCTACTTTCACCATTCAGAGCATCATTTCTTCAGGAAAATTAGACTATTTGCATGCTAATTTAAGAAACTTTTCCAAATTTTTATATCAAGAGACATCAGCCTAAAATGTAACTTCCCCTAATTTCTTACTCTGTACTTCCAAAGTCCCTTAATTCACACATGGTAGACACAGTATAGAAACCATCTGCTTTCTATTCTCACTTCCTCATGGTCAGTTCCGGTTTTTATTCTCTTTCCTGGAATTTAAGCCAAATCTAAACACATGGGAAAGCTGAAAAGTTATTTCTTCTTTGCTCTTTCCCTAGTTATAAGACCAAATGTCAGACCACAACCAAAAGACTTGTATGCATGCATATAAGCATAACCAATGGACAGAGATAGCAGGGGGGTGAAGGCAGCAAGTATGATAGTGGGGGGGTGGTGGTGAGGGAATGGGGAGATATGGACACATATGTAATAACTTAATCAATAAAAAAAAATTGGGAAAAAAATATCAGACCAAATCTCAATTACCTATGCAACCTAAAATTAGAAACATGCTCAGAAATCTGGGTAGTTTCTAGATCAGTAATTCCCAACCTTTGTTAATGCTTCACTGTTCACTTTCCTATGTTACCCTTATCAATTATAGAAAATAGTATATCTGCATTAACAGGAGAGTAGTAAGTATTTTGGGGAAGGACAGGGAAGAGAGATCCTATTACGTTCTCTCCCAACAGAGAATGCCTCTATCAAGACTAAGGGAGACAGAGGTAAATAATGTGTGTGCTTCTTGTATCTTCTCAAGAGATCTTTTACTATCCTTATCATTTAACTCCCTGCTTGGTTGTTTACAGTTTCTGGTCAATGTTCTTTTGCTTACTCATGTCCTTGAGTGATTTCACATACATAGGACATGTCTGTACTTTGGCCAGGTGTCTAGACAAAAGCATGCATAGGAAAGATTTGTTTAAATGGTTTATTTAAAAAACAGGTCTTTTTGGTTTTAATTATAAAACTAAAACAAACCAAATAATTTTTACACAAAATACTACTATCATAAATCTATAAACCACATGCCTAATCCTTTATAAAAATTCTCTCTGCTGCTATTCTTAGAACATTCCTGTGGCTAGGGGCAGGCATAATTATCTTCATTTTCCAGATGAGAAACCTGGGCTCAGAGAATTAAGAGATTTGCTTGAGGTCACACAATTAATCAGGAGCAGCAGAGGCAGGACCCATAAAAAGATGCCTTTTAGTTTAGGCTTAGGGCATTCTATTAAAGTGACAAGTAGAAAGTGTTTCCCCATAGCTTTCAAGGTTTTCTAAATAGTAAGAGAAAAAAACAGCTGAAATTTTTGCAGAGTACACATTTCAATTTGTACTGTGTTTTTAACTTAAATTCTGACACTGGTATATTGTTTTGCATAGAGGGCAAAGGCTGCTAGCTTGATCCTAAGGAAATGTTGTAGTATTATCCATTAGTTTTAAAAGCACATGACAAAATTCCAAAGTTAGAAAAATTCACTTAAGAAAGAAAAATTATGTTTGCTAAGCAATGTTCTAAAGAGGAGGATTTACTTTTTATCATGTTACACACAGATTTTTCAATACAGAGACCTAAACAATAAAGGGTAACTAAGTGATAAGCCACATATGCTAGCTATGTACAATTCAAATGGAATGCAAAAAGCTCAAGCAGCAATTGTGTAGTGTCATGAGGCAACACACATGTTTTTATTAGCACTCATTAAAAGTTAGTCACATTGTGAGATCTTGTCCAACCAGAATGGTATGCCCCAAGTTATTGATCTTAAAAGAGACAAAAATACTGACTGACCATGATTTCACAATGTTAAACAAAATATAATAATAACATTAATTTCCTGCTAATAGCATATGAGGAATTTATGGATTTAACTCTTTCAAGCAGAATAACTGGTAATGTCCACAAACCAAATGATTTTACCCTTTAATTTTTATTGAATTTATTGGGGTGATTTTACCTTTAAAAAAAATCCATATTGTAAGTCATTTGCTTGGGACAGCTATATAGAATAATTACCATAGTGAAGCTAGTTAACTTCTTCAAAGACAGTTGCCTTGTTTTAGTTGTATTAATATGTCATACGAACAACCTATGCATGCTGACAATTGATTCAGGAGTCCAGTCATATCAGGAAGAAATTAGGCTGTGACATGATTCATTTAGTCTCTTTTTAAAGCTCAATATTCACATGTGACTTCCTTAATTTCAGTTGACAGCATTTCCTCATTCTTCAAAGAAAAACAAAGATGTCTTTGATGACAAGAATACAAAGAGCTAAGGGATAAAATTAAGGTATATTTTGAAATGACAAATGCAAGTCACCTATTAACAAAATATTATTACATTTTATTTTTATAGTTTTAAAAAATATTATTTTGTCTATAATGCTTCTCACTTTATTCTCACATCATCCCTGTGTGGAAGAAAAAAAGTGTTATTGTTATTTTTATTCTAACTTGTAGAGTTGATATAATGTACCCATGGTTATAGAGAGAGTGAGATAGTAGCCACACCAGGAGCCTGAAGAGTCTATTCCTGATGCTGCCCTGACTCCAACCTTAGGGCTCCTTCCAACATGTCAAATTATACAATGTGTCACAGGTTGGACTTAAATACAGCACATAGCATGGCTGGCTATCTCTCTGCTGTCTATAGGAACAATCTGAAAAAGTATGAGTTACCATGTACTCGGCACTACCCTAGGCATCTCAAGAACTCAAAGGATTTATGTGCTTTAGTTGGAGAGATGAAAGTAACAGTCATAAAGTAAAACTGGAGAGCAAGCAATATTTACTGGAATTTAAATGGTGTTTAAAATAAGAGATTAACTGGCTGGCTTTTTCCAACGGGGCATTCAGAAGTATTTGGATTGAAAGGGAGTCACCAAAGATTTAGGGCTGATTAGCAGCCTCACAGATTTAAAAACTGTCTTTTTATTCAGTTTTACTACTTATGGCAAATTGGCCAAGGTGTCTCAGAATGGGAAAGGCATTTTATATTTCAAAGACCATTCCTAAATCGTAAGCAAGTGGGTCCTCAAAAGGTCAAAGCCTAAAGTGATGCACAAGTTTAACTGAGAACATCAGCAACTCACCTTGCTTCATCTATTTTTTAAAATTAAATCTTTATTATTCAGATTATTACATTTGTTTCTCTTTTTTTCTCCTCCATCCGGCTCCCACCCTTCCCTCTACCCTTACTTCTCTCCCATTGACCTCATCCATAGGTGTATGATTTTTGTCCAGCCTCTCCCTGTACTCCCCTCACTCCTTTCTCCCTGAGAATTATCAGTCCACTCCCTTTCTGTGCTCCTGATTCTATTACATTCATCAGTTTATTCTGTTGATCAAATTTTTAAATCACTTAATTTTTAGGTTCACTTGTTGTTCATAATTTTTTATCTTTTACCTTTTTCTTCTTCCTCTTCTAAAAGAGTACCTTTCAGCATTTCATATAATACTGGTTTGGAGTTGATGAACTCCTTTAGCTTTTTCTTATCGGTGAAGCTCTTTATCTGCCCTTCAATTCTGAATGATAGTTTTGCTGGATAGAGTATTCTTGGTTGTAGGTTCTTGCTATTCATCACGTTGAATATTTCTTGCCACTCCCATCTGACCTGCATTGTTTCTGTTGAGAAATCAGCTGACAGTCGTATGGGTGCTCCCTTGTAGGTAATCAACTGTTTTTCTCTTGCTGCTTTTAATATTCTCTCTTTGTCTTTTGCTCTTGGTATTTTAATTATGATGTGTCTTGGTGTAGTCCTCTTTGGATTCCTTTTATATGGGGTTCTGTGTGCTTCTTGGACTTGTATGTCTATTTCTTTTACCAGATGTGGGAAGTTTACAGTCATTATTTCTTTAAATAGGATTTCAGTATCTTGCTCTCTCTCTTCCTCTGGCACCCCCACAATTCTGATGTTGGTACGCTTGAAGCTGTCCCTGAGGCTCCTTACATTATGTTCACATTTTTGGATTCTTTTCTCTTCTTGCTTTTCCAGTTGAGTGTTTTCTGATTCTTTATATTTCAAATTTTTGACTTGATTCTTGCCTTCCTCTAGTCTACTGTTAGGTCTCTGAATAATATTTTTTATTTCAGTCATTGTATGTTTAAATTCTAGTTGGTCCTTTATCATCTCTAGTTGGATCTTTTTCATCTCCTCTTGGGACTTGCTAACTTTATCCAACTTTTCTAGGATATTCTTGACAAACCTTATAATCGTTGTTTTGAACTCTATATCCAGTTTGTTTTCCTCCATTTCTTTTGTTTGTGATCCCTTCCCTTGTCTCGACATTTTCACTATCCCAGGAGAACTTCTGTGTTGCATTCAGCCTTATGATACCAGACTTGCAAATCTGCAAAAGCCTCTGTTGAGCTTGGGATGGGTGGGATCTAAGGGTTTAAGGGACCACCTTGCCTTCCAGTCGCCCCGCTCTCCATGGCCCCTGAGTCTCACATGACTGGGTAATCGCTGGAGCGGTCCCTGTGCTCTCGCACGCTTTCTCACAGTGCCTCTAGACTGCTGCCCCTCCGGCTCCCCTGCGCTCTGGGACCATATGAGTCTGGGTCCCCAGTATTTTGCCCGAAACCGGGGTTTAGTGGAGTTAGAAATGGCAGTGGCATGATCAGCAGTCTGTCTTCTGCGCGCAGGGCTGTGCACGCCACGACTTCTGATCTTTTGGGACTCCCCTAAATTTCCGTGCACTTCTCCCTTTTCACAGTCCAAACTCCCCCCGTATGAGTTTTGGCTGGATCTGGGGTTTAGTGTCATAGGATAAGGGGTTCAATGCTGTTGAGAGTCTCCGTTTCCCTCCCGCCAGAGAAAGCCAGCCAGGTACTCCGGCACCTGCTCTCTCAGTGCGTGCGTCTCCGTACCTCAGCTTTTTGCAGCTCCTTTGGGTCTCTGTGAGTCCCTCTCTTTCCTTCTAGTAGTAGAATTTCCACTCAGCCAGCTTTCCTGTGGTTTTGGATGATGTCTGTTCTGTCTTATAGTTGTAGGTTTGAAATTATTGTGTGAGGCAGCAGTGTAGGTGTTTACCTATGCTGCCATCTTGGATTCTCTCCATATATTTTTTGTACCTCTTTTGGTCATATATTAAAACTAGAAACTCGGTTCATCCACAAACAGAAGCAGGAGAGATTATGTTCACTATTCACACAGGCCACTGTGTTATTCACCCAGGCTACTGTGTTTCAGCCTTTCTTGAAATGTCTGTAACTTGGTAAGGTACAGAAAACGAGATGACTTAGATAACCATTTCTACAGAGAGGAGAAATTACATGTTTTTAATGTTAGATTATATGAGTCATATTGTATGTAGTTCAACTTTTAACTTTTACTAACTGAACTAAAACTACATTTCAAAGCTTTAATTCAGCTATTTTAAATCAAAAGCCTTTTTATATTATAAGGTCTTGATAAAAGTGCTAATTTGTTCATTTGTTGTTTCTTGTATATTGGCCTTATCTCCCCAGCTAGACTATCAACAGCATGGAGGCTAGAACAAGGTCTTATTTTCATCTCAGTATTGACTACCACAGATACCAAGCAAATTCTAGGAACTCAAAGACTTTAAAACTAACAAAGACACTGATTTTTCTTTCCTATGGCTTCTCCAGCACCCAAACAAAACAGGATCTTTGGCTTGCTCTTATTTTTGTGAGTGTGTGTTTTTTATGTCCCAGCTTCACTTTTACTGTCTCATCTGATGATAACAAAAAAACAAAAACAAAACAGAGCTTGCTTTTAGTTTCAATTCCCAGTTTTGGCTGAAATCTGGAACTGTGGGTATAGATTTTATCTTCCAAAAAGTTTATCTCTTCTATTTAATAATTGGCATATAACAACAGCATTACCTTTTACCACTGTATTATCAGTGATTATTTAATGTTAACTCAGATTAACTAGGTTCTTGGTTCACCACTGTTTCTTTTTTATATATATATAATTTTTTTTATTGATTTTTTACAGAGAGAGGAAGGGAAGGGATAGAGAGTTAGAAACACTGATGAGAGAGAAACATCAATCAGCTGCTTCCTGCACACCTCCTAGTAGGCATGTGCCCACAACCAAGGTAAGTGCCCTTGACTGGAATCAACCTGGGATCTTTCAGTCCACAGGCTGATGCTCTATCTACTGAGTTAAACCAGTTTGGGCTGGTTCACCACTGTTTTTTCTACCACTATCTTCTTATATTTGGGAGTAGTATATCCCTAAATACAGGAATAGGCAAAAATAGGTTTACAGTTGTGAGTATGTAAAAGAGAGTTAATAAAGTTATTGTAATAATCAAAACTTGCAGGTCTTTTTCCCTACCTGTGCCCACCCCTGTATTTTTTAAATAGACTTTTAGTAAGGATGATTCTTTTGCCCTATCAAGAATTCTAAATTAAAAGTACTTCCCTCACAGCACATTAAGAACTTGCTCTATTTTTTACAAGTAGCAGATGAGAAGTCAGATATACAGCATTATAGTTGCTTTATGGCTAACCTTTTTTCCCCCTTTCTCTGAAAGTTGTTAGGAATTTCTATTATTGGAGTTAAAAAGTATCATCACCATATGTCTAATATCCTATCTGAAAACTTAAGATTTTCTTAAACTTTATGAAATTGGGTTTTTCTTCTTCACTTTTCATCATTTCTTCTGAACTCTCCTAGCCTTCTGGAATTTCCTAGCTCAATCTTCCATATCTCAAATTTCACTTCATCATTTTTATCACTTCGGCCTTTTAGACCAATCCATTGGGTTGATCTTCCAAATTACTAATTCAGTCTATTCTTTTCCATCCTGCTATTCATCCTACTAAGATATTTACTTTACATTTCTACAGCCACAGTTGCAGTTTTTAAGAAATGTCATAGATTTCTCTTTTAAAAAACAGCAGTCTATCCTTGTTTTATGAATATTAGAAGTTTTTTGAATTACAGATGGATACCAATTATATCTTTTAAAAGTTATTTTCTTCATCTTATTTTACCTCTGTTAAGTGGGCTTAGGAGGCAAGGTTTCCAGTCAGTCTCACATCTCATGGTTTTGGTTTTCCTAAAAAGTATAGTGCTTCTTAGTCTGCTAATATTTATAAGTGAAAGCCTAAGTCTCCTGGCAGCCACATGTGCCTATTTAAGTTGAAATAAATTAAATTAAAATTCAGTTCTTTAGTTTCATAAGCTACATTTCAAATACTCAGCAGGTACATGTGGCTAGTGGCTACCATACTGGATAGAAAGGATATGACATATTTCCATCATCATAGAAATTTACTCTGGATAGTACTGGTATAAAATAAGCCATATTCAAGATAGAATTAATTACTAAAGCAGAACTGAGAATCACTACTGCTTTGGAAGTGAATTCAGATACTAATTATATAATCCTTATCTGTGGTTGAAAGGCTAAAAAATAATAGTTTGATAGCTTTTGCTTTAGCAGGCATAGGAAGCATGTTGAACATTTCCAGGTATAAAAGATTCCTTGTTGAGCTCTGAGACCAACAATGATCAGGAATATTGCACTGCATTTGCCATTCATGGCATTTCCCCACTTTAGAGAGCTGTTCTTCTGACTTTATCTTAAGGGCAACTGTTAGATAACCACTGGAGTGACACAGAGCTTGTTAATTCTGATTTTGGCATTATTTTAGAGTTTTACTGAAAAAAATCTTCCAACAACTTATATATTAAAAGCCTAAGCAACTGTTGCGTGGAACAACGATTGGTCACTATGATGGGCACTGACCATCAGGGGGCAGACGCTCAATGCAGGAGCTGCCCGCTGGTGGTAAGTGCACTCCCACAGGGGGAGCACTGCTGAGCCAGAAGCCGGGCTCAAGGCTGGCTAGCGCAGTGGCTGTGGTGGGACTCTCTCCTGCTGCCTCAGTGGCAGCACTAAGAAGCAGCAAGCCAGGCAGTAAGGAGCAGCAAGCAGGCAGGCAGTAAGGGGCAAGGGTCCTGGACTGCAAGAGGGTGCAGGCCGGGCTGAGCCCCCCACCTCCCAGGACACAAATTTCGTGCACTGGGCCTCTAGTATTGTATAACAGAGTCTTAAGCTGTTGAGCTGCATTAATTTTTTATATCTTAAATTTACTTAATGTTCTTTTCTGCTTTTTTAAGTTTTTTAATATTATAGTTTAATTTTTCTTCTGTCATTTCATTGAAATTTGGGGAAAACTATAAGATAAGTACATATTTTTAGTCAGCTATTTTGAATTAGAAGCCTTAGTAACATTGGACTTATTTTTCTTACTAGGTAGCTCAAAGAAGGCCTTAGTAAAGGTGTCCCTAGAGAAGCCTTAAGATTAGAGTTAATTGCCACTGTAAACCTGGGAGTTTTTAATTTAAATTTACTAGGGAATAGCTGACCTTGCAATCATTATATAAGGGTCAAAGAACTGTCCATTGTTTAGTAATAAAGAGTTTAAATTAAAGCAACAGCATCACATGTGTAAAAGCAGTAACAATATTTTAATGTAGATGATAATAACTTATCCCACATGACTATTTTAACTTTATTAAAAACTAGATTTAAACCTACCAGTGTGGCTCAGTGGTTGAGCATCAACCCAAGAACCAGAAGGTCACAGTTGGATACTAGTCAGAACATGTGCCCGAATTGCAGGCTTGATCCCCAGGAGGAGGCAGCAGGTCGATGACTTTCTCTCATCATTGATGTTTCTATTTCTCCCTTTCCCTTCCTCTCTGAAATCAATAAAACTGTTAAAAAAAACAAACTAGATCTAGCATCATGTCCTATAAGCTTTCAAGTTTACAGGAAACAATAATCAAATTACTACAATGTCTTCTGATAAAAGCTAATGATGGAATATAGAACATTGACATATATAAGTATATACTATGATGTCAAATATATTACTGAAATTGATGACTTCAGTGACATGAGTAATTTAAAACAAACAAGTCAGCCACCTGATAATAGAAGGCTGAGATTTAGTAACATATAATTCTTCACAGAACAAAAAAAACATCTAAAATAATCCCCAGCTTAGTTTGGCATTTCATTTCCATGATGTTGTAAATGGCCTATATCACCAAATGACCTTCAAAACCAGATTTGATTAATATAAAGTTACCATAGAATTCTTACTACTAACAGTATATATTTACTGGAAATTATTATACATATATAGCTCCATCACCTACAAGTATACTTTCTTGTTAATGGTATATGTTTGGTTTTACATCTGCCAAAGCAAAAACAAACAAAAAGGAAAACAAGACAAAAAAGAAAAAAGAAAAATATATATAACTTAGTTCCCCCCAAAACCCCAATTTGAATAATTATATTAACTTTAGAATGTAAAGCCAACTATTCCAACTAGAAATAAACTTGATAAGATAGCCAAGAAAATGTCTACCATAAAGTTCTAAAAAAATGTCACTCAACCTTATGAATAAGTAGATAAAATGGAAAATAATTAAGACTGAGGTTGAAATAATCAACTCCAAAGCTATGGGGAAATTCAAATTTACTCTTGATACTTTTAAAAGCCAAAAATTCTACAAATACCAAATTAATCACTGTTGGGGAATCAAATCATAACAATTTCTTTCAGCCAAAGAAGCATTTACATGAAGCATTAGGATGTTTATCTACACCCACTAATACCATTTCAGAAGAGAGAAACAACAGGTCATCCAGGTACCTGTATCTCTCTCGTCTTTGCCCTCAAAAGCTGTGACTTTAAGGTTATTTTAAAATACTTCATATTCATCAAGATGATGGCTCCATCTGAGGAGAAGAGTGGTAGTGACTAGGAAAGGCCAGTGACAATCTCTTGATCTAGGTATTGGTTACATGACTGTGTCCACTTTGTGAAAATTCACTGAACTCTTATTATGACTTTGGCACTTTTCTATGTTTATGTTACAACTCAACAAAAATTCATTAAATGAAAACATTTTTCATATTTATCTTTTTCCCACTTTTTGAAGTAGTTACTAGTCTAAGATTCCTGAATAAAGAATTTGTATCATTTCAGTGTTTGGGACCCAATAAAGATAGGAGAATTAACATAGATCAGTAATCTATTGTAAAATGGCAATAAGAACTACTTGACTTCCATTTTTTCATTCCATAGGGTAGAATTGATGCTACAAGTGCATATTATACTCCATGAATAGTTCAAAATTGCTTGAGTCCCTGTCCCCTAAGAGATAGATGGTATTTGTGTGTGTATATGTGAGAGAAAACAGCCAAGACATAAACTACAAACTAATATCACATGTGCCATATGTGCGGGGAGGGCAATAAATGCCATTGGGAAGGAGAGACATTCCAACAGGATTCATCAGGTAATCACTACCTGAGGGAGTAGCATATGAGCATGATGAACATCTTAGGATGAAGGAACGGGCTAGCATTTATAGAATACTTAATACCAGCATTTTCATAAACCTTATTAAATTCTCACAATACAGCTAAACCCACTGAGACCCCGACAAGTTAAGAAAGTTGCTGAAGATCATACAACCTATACATAACAGAGAATTTGACCTAAATCTTTTTATTCCAACATCAATTTCTTTGTACCACACCATGCTGCCACTGTTTTAAACAAGGTCTTGTTACCTTTAGCCAAAAATAAAAAATAAAAACATTTGAGCCCTAGCCGGTTTGGCTCAGTGGATAGAGCATCAGCCTGTGGACTGAAGGGTCCCAGGTTCGATTCCGGTCAGGGGCATGTACCTTGGTTGCGTGCCCATCCTCAGTGGGGAATGTGCAGGAGGCAGCTGATCGATGTTTCTCTCTCATCAATGTTTCTAACTCTCTATCCCTCTCTTTTCCTCTCTGTAAAAAAAAAATCAATAAAATATATTAAAAAAACACACATTTGAAATCTGACAAGTGACAAGGAATTTTCCTAACCAATGCATACACTTTAAAATATTTTTACTCTTTAAAGTAACCTGACCAAAACCAAAATAAAACATACTACATACTTAGAGAAAAGACTGATGTGAGAGAGAAACATTGATCAGTAGCCTGATAACCTCCTGCGTGTATCCTAACCAAGGATTGAACTTGCAACTTGGGTAAATGCCCTGACTGGGACTGAATCACCACCTTCTGGTGTTCCGGATGACACTCCATCAACTGAGCCACACTTGCCAGGGCCTAAGATCAATCCATTTGGCAAAAAGGTCTTAGTTAACAACACTCTTCTAACCAGTATATGAGCGAGGCTTCCAGTCTATGCGTTTGTAATCATATAACATAATATGTTCATTTTGAAAATAAGTATTACAATCTTGTTTTAGAAAAGAGCCTTCACTGACTCTTTAAGCCTTTTTGGCCTCTCTTTTAAGGTGATCTCTATCCATTCAAATATTGCTGAGGAGACTTTAATGTGTCACAAAATCGTCCCTCAAAAATAAATGAAAAGTCTTGTTTTCAAAAGATTCCCCAGTGCAACAATAATTTTACCTGATCCTTTTCACAACCTATAAACTCACCAGCAATCAAGTCTTTTTTCTGCCTTATTCATCTAATTCCATTCAACTTTTCCTTGACCCTTTCATCCCCAAGATGTACTATCTCTTTGAGGATAATACCATATTAATTATTCCCTCTCTCCCTTTATTCCTGAATTATTGTGGTACTCCAGGTACTACCTTCACACAGCATTTAAAGCACTGTTATAATTATTTACTTTATTCAATCACCAACCCCTGATCTAGGTTTTGAGAATGTGAAGAAAATCTTGGCCTTTACAAAAGTCAAGTTGGCTATAAATAAGACAAACAATATGCCAGAAAGTAATGAGGTTATGAAAATAAAAATAAAGTAAAAACTCATAGTTTTGATAAATTGAAACAGGATTCGAGAAAAGGCCAAAAGTCAAGGGTGATTCCTAAATTTTTTATTTGAGACTGAATAAATGGTGGAATTGTTTACAGAGTTGGAGAATATTAGAGGAAAAAAGGTTTGACAGCGAAAAATGAAGAGTTCTTTCTTTTCCATGTAAAGAAGACTTTTTGATATTCAAGAATAGAAGTCAAGTAGGTAAACAACCCTGCAGTTCAGGAGCAAGGTTAGCCTCAAAGGTATTTAAAACTGTGAATGAAAAAATTATTTCAGGAGACTGATGGGCAAATGTTACTGAGCAATTGAGATGAGGACTAAGCATTATTAATCAGGGATTTGGAAACAGATCAATAACCTTAACAAGAGTAATGAAATGATGGATACAAAACTATTTGGATAGGGATGGAAACAAGGATAAATAAAGAAGTAGAGAACCAGAAGCTTTTCCATTAAGAAAGAAAGAAAAGAAAAGAAAATAGGGTGGAGCTTCAAAAAAAAAACATGGATTCCATATGAAATAAGCCATTAGTAATGGAAAGACTGATGATGCAAGAGAACATGGACAACAAATAAGAAGCCTTAAGCCTTTAAGTCATTTAGGGAAACAGGTCTAGGACTAAGTGGAAAAACAGGCCTTTCAGCCTCGGTAACAGAAAGGCAACACGTATGGGTAGTTTGGTAGATGTGATGATGGAATAGCAGAAAGATGGATCTAAGGTTAGGATTCGGTCAAGCAAGTTCCATAGAGGGGAAGAAGATAAGAGAGTTGAGATATATGCAAAAAAAGCAATTGTATTCTTGGAGCATGGACTCCAAGCTAGAAAAGGACCTCAGGGGGAAAGGACTAAGTGAGTACAGTGAAAAGTAGAGGAGGAGCCAATAGAGTAAAAAAAATTATTTTGAGGAATAAGGAAACCAGCAGGTAAGCAGATAGTAGCCAGTATTTACCAAAAAACAAAACAAAAACAAACAAACAAAAAACAACAACAAATTGTAAGTGGAGGGATTATATGCATAAGAGAGTTTAAGGTTTGACCATGGGAGGAGATTCCCAATGTTGCGGGGAGGGTGGGTCTAAAAGCTGAAGGATCTAATGTTAAATTATCCATGGGAATATCCTAAATATGATGACAGGAATTATGGAAAAGCAGTGAGCCATGTACAAATGAGGAGGTATAACTAGAAGGTAAGGATAGATTGGGAGGGGATAAAATCTGAGAGTAAGTATTTCAGAAGAGCTGGGGTTTTGAGGGAGGAATAAATGGGAGAAAGGGTTCTAACTGGGGGGTTGAACAAACATCATTACTTAAGGACTATAAAGAATAGTCAGGTAGGGCAAGAAAGTGAACGAAATTTTATTTTCAACACTCTGTCTCTATTTGATGCTAATAAAGTATCAACTCCAGGAAGCAAATTGGAAGGGTTAAGGAAGGCAGCAATGAAAGTTTGGAAGAGTGCATGAAGTTGGATATACACAAAGCGAAATGAGAATAAAATTTCCCAGCAGTAATGCCAACCCGTAATTTTGAATACAAAAACAAAGAAGCAAAAACCTTTTATAAGCTTCATGAGATCAGTTCAGTATCTTTCTAATAATTTCCCTGAAGAGGAATTGTGCTGGGAAAGGATACTTTCACTTTATTCATTTCTCTATTATTTCAAATATTCTTCAACAAGTAGCATTTTTTTTTATAATATACTAGAGGCCCGGTGCATGGCGGGGAGGGCATCCCTCAGCTCAGTTGGCCCTCTCTCATAGTTTGGGGGAGATGACTGGGCTGATTAAGGGAAGGCACCGCCCCCATCACCCCGCTGTTGCTGCCACTGCCAGCCACCAAGGTGTTTTCATCAACACGGAGTCCAGTCCCTTCACCACAAAAAAACACTTTAGGCATTTTCAAGATGTCTCTTTCATATGATATGACCTCCCTCCCTCCCTCCCTCCCTCCCTCCCTCCTTCCTTCCTTCCTTCCTTTCTTTCTCTTTCTTCCCTAACCTGAGGATATGGTTTCCATTGATTTTTAGAGAGATGCAAGAGCGAGGGAAAGACATAGAGAAACATCAATGTGAGATGGACACTTCCATTG
>PVJN01027035.1:0-28517 GCA_004026805.1 Lasiurus borealis
GGACATATGATAATGCCCTCTGGTGTTTATGGCTTTTTGATGGTTCAGGTTGAACTAAGTATATAAGCCAGTTGGATTGGGGAATGTTTTTTATTTGATATATTCTTTCATAAATATATTCTCTGTCAGTGGGTTTTTTATAAATATAAGACAACTATTACTTGAATATTTAGTCTCTGGCATAAGTTTATAATCAAGTATTTATTTGTGTTACTGAACAATAAAAATTGTATTTATTTACTAAAGTGAAGTAAATGATAGAGTTGACATATTTATTGCAAAAATTAAGGATCCTAACCAGGACTTTTGTATAAATAGTCAAGCTTCTTTACATAGAGGCTGGCCACACTGGTATCCATAGGCAGTTCCAGGATTGCCTTAGGATATAAATAAAATAACTAAAGCAATCAGTCCATTCATGATACTCTACAGAATATGAGTAAATAAATAACATGTCCCCAAAGATTGACAACTTAAGGCAACTAAGTTGATTTCCACTTGCACATTTTTTCAAAGCAGAAGACATGATATACTACCCATGGTCACTAAAAAAATCTAAAAAATGTATTTACCACATTTGGTTTCATCAAATAAGTAGCCTAAAGATTCTACCTATATTAATTGGTGGCTAGTATTGATCTTCTGTATAATAATAACTTGACCTGTATAGTAAAATTGAAAGGAGAGAGCATCATAGCATGATAAATTTGTCTGGATCTATGCAAAGGAGTAGAATCAAACAATCACTATATTTGTTTTATGATATGTGTTCAATAATCTTACTATTTCAAGACTTTGGGGGATGGAGCTTATATCTATTATTTCTACTGATTGCTATTTTTCATAATTATCATTTCTAGTTTTGAAATCCTGTTCATAATTTTATTTTTTTAAATTAATCTTAGTTTTACTTATATTTTTAATTTTTATATTTATCCTTTTCTTAAATAGTTTTATTTTTAATTTTTATTTATTTATAGTGGATTAACATTCTGGATTTGCAAGCTCTCTGTCTTAGGGCTATTTAGTTCTAAATAGTTTTAAATTTTAACCTTGATCTCATTTGGATAGGTCTCTCTCCTCTCTCTCTCTCTCTCTCTCTCTTTCTCTTCCCTCTGAGCTTACAGATTCCTCCTCCTGGGACCTCTGCTTGAGCATCATGGCTTGCATTTTTGGCTCTGGGTTCCCATATCACAATTAATTCAAATGTGTTAATGTCCCCAAGTCAGTTTCCTACAGAATTTCTTCAATCCCCTCCCCTCCCAAATAGGGAATAGTTTTATCTGTGTAATGTGTAGGACTTTAATTTCCTGTGGTTTCTGGACTCATAAACCCATGTACCTATGGCTTTAGCTTTTATCCTACAATCCACTCAACTATCTCATACTATATTAGTCAGAGTCCAGAAAACAAAAATTGCTCCAGTTATTTCAGAGAGGGGGCATTTAATTCAGATAACTGTCTACTCCATGAGTTTAGAAGACAAACAGGGGGCAGGAAGTCATCCCAGAGATTACCAACAGTGAAAGATTACACTGTGCCTATAATTGGAAGGATTTAGGGCAAACTGCTGTTATCAGAGACTAGCCAGCAATGGCGCTGGACAGAAACCAGAACCAGCCTGAGGTAGGGGTAGAGGGTGGGGGTGGCTGGAACCATGGGGAAATAGATCTGGCAGAAGTGTGAGCCGCTAGAGCAGTGGTTCTCAACCTGTGGGTCTCGACCCCTTTGGGGGTCGAACGACCCTTTCACAGGGGTCGCCTAAGACCACCGGAAAACACCTATTTCCCATGGTCTTAGGAACCAACACACCGCTCCTCGGTGTAGCAAAACGTAGCAATGTAGTTTACTGTTGTCATATGAAGACTGTTACCCATGCTACACCACGATTCAAGACAAAATTTCATTTATTTGTAATTAGAAATATTTCACAATATATAATTACATATTGTTTTTGTGATTAATCACTATGCTTTACTTATGTTCAATTTGTAACAATGAAAATACATCCTGCCTATCAGATATTTACATTACAGTTCACAACAGTAGCAAAATTACAGTGATGAAGTAGCAACGGAAATAATGTTATGGTTGGGGGTCACCACCACATGAGGAGCTGTCTTAAAGGGCCGCGGCATTAGGAAGGTTGAGAACCACTGCCCTAGAGAGACACAGTCACCACCAGAGGCCTGTGAAGCTAAGGGACAGGGCAAGAAACCCTAGCTTTTCTTTTCTCTCCAGTTTCTTGCCGTTGCTTCTCACTGGCCAACCTTGCCAAAGCCTCTGTTGAGAGAGCCTGGGAAATGTGGCTACATGCAGTATAGATAGAAGAAAGGCGGGGAATGGGTCCGAGTGCAAACAGACAAATGACCATCATCTGCGACTCTCACACAGATACCCACTAATCTGTGGTGGTTTCTTTTTCACTACAGGTCCGCAGAGATCTCTGTCTCAGTTTTCTTGAATTTGGCTCTATCATTTAATTGTTTCCCCCGAAATGGCTTCTTTATAATTGCCGTGTTTGGAGTGGGGTGGCAATGAGGGAGCATGACCTCAAAACATGAAAGCACAACATAGGCTTACCCAGAGAGATCATATTTTCTCTCTCGCCCTGGTGTTCCACTTCGCTATTATTGTTTTAGGCAGGTTTGCTGATAGAAAAGAACTTAGACTTTCGATGCAGTCAGATCTGGATCTGAGTTTCAGCTTCACATGAACTAACTGGATGATTATTTTTAGACAGTCTACCTTCATAAGTTTCCTTATCTGTAAATTGGGAATGATAGTACTGACTTTCAAATTTGTTTAATGATTAAGTAAGAGAATATTCAACTTGCCATATTTTAAGTCAGGTATTTAATGGGTTCTCAATATATGGGTATTACTATTACTATTTGTATCATAATTATGTCCCATCTCATTCCTAATTAAATGAAGACCTATGAGCATTGACTTGTGTTTTCTGATAGATGGCGTTCATCTTGTTTTATCAGGAGGAATTGATCACTAGCACTCACAGTAGAATCAGCTATAACCAGTTAGGTAGCAAGCATAATATATTTTTGTTTATTGTTTGTTTTGAGTATGAAAGCTATACTTACGTATTAGCAGAGTTCCTATACGTATCATGGTTTTATCAATTGAACTTATACATCTTGCAACATGTTAATAATTATATGAGAAAAGCAGAGAAAGTTTTAGGAAAAAATGTTTCACTCAAAGTATATCTTAATTCAGACAAATTCCCAAATCCAAAGATTTGAATCTCAGTGCATAACACTTTCCAACTACAGGGGCGCTCACTGAAATATAATGTTAAGATTTTAAAGGCTTTAGCAAATGTTCACTAACACATTCATATTTTACAACCTTTGAACACCAACATTTGATGAGGAAATTTTTTTTAATCCTGTAAATGTTAATTAATGTTGACATATACAATCAAAAGGGAAGCAGGGTTTTCACACACTTCTCCTTTCTCATTTTGAAACCTCATCAAACAGTCTCAGCCTCTTTCTGTTACTTCTAACAAAGAATGGCTCAATTGACACTTGACCTCTATTGCTCAACTGTTCTCCTTCAGATGGTGTCTTCTTTAATGGGTTGGTTTTACATAAAAAGGACTATATTCAATATTAAAACAAACATCAATTAACATACTTGTTGGGTTTTCATGCTGCCAAATCATTGGTTAGACTGACTGTTTCCTTTTCCAAGCTTGTTTTGGCATTGTCAAAACTATGTCTGAGCTACCCAGACTCTTTCCTAACTTCAGAATCCAAGTGCTTGGTTACAATATCGGGAGGCAATGAATCATTACGGTCCACATAAGTGGTGTGGAAGTTAGAAAGCTGTTTCATTGCCTAATATCTATCCTGTCCCATTTGATTCACATTTCCAATTTGATAACAATCAACTTACCCTATTTTCTACATTGCTAATAAAAATATTCAATGCAAAGGCTGAAATTAGACTGTGTGGTAACTGTCTACTATTTCCAACAGGAGAGGTTCTTTACTACTGAATGTTCTGGAGGGCTGAAATTTTTACCAATGCAAATATAAATTTTTGCGATGTTTGTAAGGGTATCCTGGGCAAGGAGAAATTCAATTTGTCCTTGTCAAAATAAAAACAAAAGAACAAAACATCAGTTAAATGGAACCTTTGAATGAGTGGAAAGCTTTCATCAGAGATTAATTGGAGAGGGAGCTAATTAGAAAATGGTTTAACTGCATCAGTTTTGCATTGATCTGACTGTAATAAATGTGTTTTTGTGTAGCTATAAGAATGTGGCAGTTGTCTTAAGGTCAAAATATCCACAGGGAGTTTGTTGAAAGTGGTATGAAGGGACATCATAGAGAAGTGAAACAAAGGAAAATGATTAATGATATGTTGAGGGCTTCATTCTGTGAGAATAATTTAGAAGTTTTCGTATTGTTTTCAGTACTGTTTTAAAATTTCTCTCTTACATAGTAGAGCTATGATACAGCACAGTTTAACTTTATATGGATTCAAATGTACGGGCCCCATAATATCCAGTTTATTATTTAAAGCAAAACAAGAATCTTTGTTGCTACATCTAAAGCCTCACAAATACTTATTCTCAAGATATATTCTCAAAATACTGAGAAGTTCACTCTGTGAGAAAAGGTGAATGTTAAAACATATCAAATTCAGAAAAGCTACATTATTTCAAAACAAATTTCATCCTAGACTACACACACACACACACACACACACACACACACACCTAAAAATGTAGTGTGAATATAGTAATAGCATAGAGAGTTATAGAATTTATTTCCTATTTATTAGGAAAAAAAGCAAGTTAAAATTATATGAGTATTAAAAGATCAGAGCCTGTATTTTTTTTTTAATCTTAAGAAGTATCTTAGGTTTAGATCATCTATTAGTAGCCACAACACATATGTGCCACACACTGTATTTTCCAAACCATAGTATGCTGTTATCTGGTGCAACCAAATTTAGAAGAAATTAATAGGCTAAAATACAGAAAAAAAAACCCATGGGCAAATTACATGCTTATAAATGATGGCCTATATATGATGAAATTATATGTGATAAACATAATTGTGACGTGGGCCTAGAAAGTAAGAAGAATAGCTCTATAGGATAAATATACCAGCTGGTCATAACTTTCTGATAATTTCTTAAATTAAAGAATTATCTTAACGTTTTAAATTCCATAGCAAGCAAACATACAATTAGAAAATGTGAAGAAAGAAAGCAAAGAGAAAGAGTCACATTGTGTGTCGTATCCGCCACCCCAGGTTATTGTGGAAGTGGAGGGGTCTTTTATTATTGTTTTTATTTTGACTGGGTTGAGTTTTGCTCACTTAAAAGATCCATTTGTGAGAACTTGCTCTAAAGTCCCAGCTTGTTGATGGACAGGCATCTTCTCCCAAGGTAATAAGGAAACTGTTTTTGCAACTCTTATATTTTTGGAAAAGTCAGTGTTTGCTGTAATTTGATCCTAACTGCAACCTATATCTCACCTGCATTTATCAATGCCAAGCCACAGAAATGCCTGGAAGGGCCTGAATACTTGCTGCACATGATATACATTTATGGTATTTTGGCTGCCTCACTATTAAAATATTATGCTACAGAAAATAAAATCTGATTCTATGTAGCAACTCAACCCACGAACATAAAGCTGAGTGTTGGTTTTATCATCATTAACTTGTGTTTCCTTGGGTGTAAAAGGCAATAGTAAACTCATAGATTCATGTAATTGCACTTGGGGAAAAAAAGCAACTTCAATATTAAATTTCAACATTTTTATTCTTTTCGATAACAGCAATGCTTTCTTTCTATTATGTACTATTTAACCTAGATACTTTTAAGCAGTTGTATTTATGTTACAATATTTTTATTTATAAGTAATGGTAGCCACTCTTCAATGTATTAGATAAAAGAAATTCCAAAAACTATTTAAAAGTGGCCAATAATTTTTACCAGAGAAGGAAGAAAAAAATACTTCTTAGGCTTACAAATGCAGGCATTCATTCATTAACTTATTTAGTACAATTTTTTGCTTAAATACTAGAGGGCAATTTATTAGAAATCGAGAGGTCAAAGATAAACAAACTATGACTCAAACCATCAAAAAGGCCTAAGGAGGAAAACAGACACTGATACAAATGCAATTGTAATAAAGGGAGATGAATATTTGGAATAAAATGTATTTTAAAGTTATGTCTATTCTTTTAAAGTTGTAGATTCTTTTATTAAACCACTAGAGGCCTGGTGCACAAAATTTGTGCACAGGGTTGGGTCCCTCAGCCCAGCCTGCACCCTTTCCAATCTGGGACTCCTCGAAGAATGCCCAACTGCCCATGTAGGTCCAATCCCAGTAGGGGAGTCAGACATCCCTCTCAAAATCCAGGACTGCTGGTTCCCAAATGCTAGCCTGCCTGCCTTCCTGATTGCCCAATTACTTCTGCCTGCCAGCCTGATCACCCCCTAACCACTCCTCTGCCAGCCTGATTGATGCATAACTGCTCCTTTGCCAGCCTGATTGCCTCTAACTGCCCTCCCCTACAGGCCTGATCACCTCTAACTGCTCTCTCCTGCAGGCCTGATCATCCCTAACTGCCCTCCCCTGCAGGCCTGGTCCCCCCAAATGCTCTTCCCTGAAGACCTTGGTCCCCCTCAACTGCCCTTCCCTATAGTTTCGGTCACCCCCAACTTCTCTTCTCTGTCAGCCTGGTCAGCCCTAATAGCCTTCCCTTATAGGCCTGGTCCCTCCCAATTGGCTTTTCCTGCTGGCCTGGTCACTCACAACTGCCCTCCTTTGCAGGCGTGCTCCCTCTCAACTGGCCATCTGATAGTGATCATCTTGTATCCACATGGGGGCAGGATCTTTTGACCACATGGGGGCAGCCATCTTGTGTGTTAAGAGTGATGGTCAATTTGCATATTCCTCCATCACCAGGGAAACCCAAGACCCCTGGACACTCTGTGGCCACAGCCATTTTTTTGGGATTTATTTATTTTCAATAATTGAAACTTTGTAGCCTTCCATGGAGGCCTGGGCAGGCCAGGGTATGCAGGAAGCTTGGCTTCCTCCATTGCTGGAGAAACCCAAGTCTCCTGCTTACTCCCTGGCCACAGCATCTTGGTTTGGTTAATTTACACATTCACTCCTGATTGGATGGTGAGAGTGGCTTGCGGATGTAGTGGGGGTATGGTCAATTTGCATATTATGCTTTTATTAGATAGGATAGTTTTGGAGCTATTGACTTGTCTTTCCAATACTGACCCCTATGAGAAACCATGAGTGTTAAAACAACTTCAGAAAAGTTACATTATTTCAAAACCCATATTTCTTCTTAGACTATCAATCACACACACACACAAACCCTAAAAATATAGTGTGAACTGGTGTTCTGCCATATCATTTTCAATATCAATATCTGTGCAATGTCAACTATTTGAAACTAGTGTCTGTAAAGCAAGCGTTTTATGTAAGGATTCATATTTGTCCCACTGGTGACTGTATTATTTCAGTAACAGGAAAACATTTTGAATTCCAACACCTCTTTTCTGCCCTGTGTTGTGACCTAATTTCTTTTTATGGTAAAAGGAATAAGTTAAAGCTCTTAGCATCCAAAAATGTTCAATTGGGTGTACTTCTCTACCTCTCTCTCTCTCTCTCTCTCTCTCTCTCTCTCTCTCTCTCTTTCTTTTCTCTACCGCCCCTCTTTCCCTCTTTCATCACCAATGAGAAATATTACTTATTTGTCCCATTTCTTTTTCATAGCTCCCTAAGGAGTATTACCAGATCTCAAAATGTTTTGGACTTCTGGCCTCATTTAGAATCTGTTTTAAGGTAATATTTTAGACACAGATATATATGTGTGTGTGTGTGTGTGTGTGTGTGTGTGTGTGTGTGTATCCTGTATAATAAAAGGGTAATATGCAAATTGACCCTAACGGCAGAACGACTAGAATGACTGCTAGACCAGTCACTATGACCGCTGGACTACCTCTTGGTTCTTTTCCCCAGCCATCAGGCTCTGATCAACTGATGGCCACTGGTGATAGGGGTAGGGCTGGTGAGCAGGTGGCAACAGTTGACCTCTCAGCCCCTTCCCGCGGCTGCTAGGCACCCATCACCCCATGGCGAATGGGGAACCACGGATGGGTGGCATCAGGGGCAGGGCTGGCTGCAGGCAGGTGGGGAAGATGGCCTTCATTGCAGGCCAGGCCTAGGGACCATACCCGCACATGAATTTCATGCACCAGGCCTCTAGTAGATAGATATAGATGATATAGATAGCTATAGCTATAGCTATAGCTGTAAATAGAGATAGAGATAGAAATACAGATATAGATACAGATATACATATAGGTTTATTCATTCAAACTATTTTTATGAGCTATTAAGATAATTTGCTCTTTATTATGGAATTTAGCCATATAGGCAACACCTTTCTTCGCATCCCTTTAATAATTATATCAATTAATATAGTAGTTGGGCTTTTTCCAATGTTTGTTGTGTTTTTGTTAATCCTCACCTGAGCATATTTTTCCATTTATTTTTACAGAGAGTGGAAGAGGGAAAGACAGAGAAAAATATCTGTGAGAGAAACATATCAATTGGTTGCCTCCTGCATGCCCCCTGAACAAGACCCAAACTGGGGAGGAACCTGTAACTGAGGTACATGCCCTTGATGGGAATCAAACCCAGGACCCTTCAGTCTGCAGGCCAACACTCTATCAACTGGGCCAAACTGGCTAGGGCTGGTTGTGTTTATGAATCTAGAAATATTTAAGAAATATGCCTGAGGTGCAAAATAGCTTAACTATACCTCCATGTACCTAACTATCATGTATCTACCTGTAGGTTAGGCTAAAGTCAACAATCTTCCAGAGATTAGGATCAAGATCCAAGCTGTTAAAAAATGTCTGAAATAAAGTAAATAACTTTGTATTCCACTCTGATCAAACTAAAAGAATTGTATCTACTTTAGATTGGCTCAAATGAATTAATAAAATGGGATACCAGAAAGCACAAAGATATTTAAGTAAGAAAAAAAAATCATTGCTCCTGATACCTCAATACTTTTGATACACTTTTAAGAAAACCTAAATATATATGTTGAATCAGAATGCATACTGTACTGAAAGCCAACTAGCTAATGATTAGCTAAGCAAATCTCCATATTGATACTGGGGGCCGGAAGTGCACTGAATTATTACTGACCATGAAAATACACAAGTCCATGTTATCTGATATTGTATAAATGTGAAACATAGACTGGGGTCTTCTGGAATGAGAATAATTTCTGATATCCAAACTAGGATTTCATCTCTTGTTTAGCAAGTTCATTCTCCCTCAAGGGTGAATAATACAATAGTTCTCTTTCTTCACTCCTCTGCCTTCTCAGGCACAGGCACAGGCACACACACATAAAAACAACACCCCCAGAAAAAAGTCAATACAAGAATGGGTTTCCAAACTCTGATTTACTAAGATATTTAGTCGTTAGACAAATATTCTCCACATAAATTTTAAAAATTCATAAAATCTTTTCCTTTCAAGTTGAGCACAACTGAATAAATTATGCCTTTAACTCAGTGATAAAGATTTCCCAATAAACACCATCTGTTCTAGAGTAGTATAGTGATCTCTCAACTTTTCTTCTCCCTTCCCCACATTGGTCTATTTCTAACTAATATAAACACTTTCCTTTCATGAATGGAGATGAATACATGTTTATTAAAAAAGGTCATAAATGAATTTGGAGAATGTAAATAGAAATTGTATTCTTTATAAACATTGGTTAAAGTTGCCCAAATTCAAAATATTACTGGAAGAACCAAGCTTCTGCTCAGCCTCTCCCTCATTCCTTTACCTCAGGAATTTGGACAGGGAAATAAATCTTATACTGTGATCTCCTGCTTATAGAACTATAGTGTGGTATAGGGAAGCCTGCCTATTAATCTCACTTTGACTTTTAAATATTTTAATTTAAGTTCCTGCTAATTTCACGTATAACTAAAGAAATGTGAGGATTTATTATTTGCTTTTCTTGCTGTGGATTTAGGTTGCAATATTTTTGAGATTACTGTTTATTGTGTGTGTGTGTGTGTGTGTGTGTGTGTGTGTACACGCGCGTGCGCATTGCATGTTTATTAGGTTACCAATGGGAGACCCGGTGCCATAAGGAAAATTCAAGAACATATTATTAAAGAACCTTTGGATTGTAACAGGAAATCAACTCACATTGACTTAGGTTTAAAAAACAACCACCTTGGTTCTCATACTAAAAATTCCAGCCAGACCAGCTTTAAACATGGCTAGATTTAAGAGTCTCCAAAGCCATCATCAGAATCAATCTCCCTCTCTTTTTATAAACTTATCTTTATTGTTGATGTCCCCTTCCCCCCTTTCTTGCCTACCTCCAGTGCACTTTTTTCTGTGTCCATGGGTTATGCATGTAAATACTTTGGTTAATCTGTTCTGGCCTCCCGCCTCCCCCCTTTCTTCTGAGATTTGTCAGTCATGTTTCATGTCTCTGGATCTATTTTTTTAAGGTAACACTTTATAATTTTTAAATATATCTTTGATTTCAGAGAGAAAGGGAGATGGAGGGAGAGGAAGAGAGAGAGAGGAAGAGAGAGAGAAAAAGAGGAGAAAGGGAGAGAGGAAGGGAGAGAGAGAGAGAGGGAGAGAGACATCAAGGATGAGAAAGAATCATGGATCGATTGCCTTCTGCATGGATGACACTTGGTAGAGCTGGAAACCTGGGCATTTGCTCTGACAGAGAATCAAACGATGATCTCCT
Source organism: Lasiurus borealis (assembly GCA_004026805.1). Taxonomy (NCBI): domain Eukaryota; kingdom Metazoa; phylum Chordata; class Mammalia; order Chiroptera; family Vespertilionidae; genus Lasiurus; species Lasiurus borealis. The sequence goes on from PVJN01027035.1 coordinate 10,818, forward strand.
GGTTCATATGTTGATGCTCAACCATTGAGTCACACTGGGCTCTGGATCTAATTTGTTTGTCAGTTTCTTTTATCAGATTCCATATATAAGTGAGATAATGTGATTCTTTTTTTTTTAAAGTATATTTTATTGATTTTTCACAGAGAGGAAGGGAGAGGGATAGAAAGTCAGAAACATCGATGAGAGAGAGACATCGATCAGCCACCTCCTGCACACCCCACACTGGAGATGTGCCCGCAAGCAAGGTACATGCCCCCGACCGGAATCGAACCTGGGACCTTTTAGTCCGCAGGCCGACGCTCTATCCACTGAGCCAAACCGGTCTCGGCGAGATAATGTGATTCTTACCTTTCTCTGAATGGCTTATTTCACTTAGCCAATCTCTACACCTCAGTGCTGTTTTCCTTTTGATTGGCCTTAATTTTGCTTTTATGATGCCCGATGGAAGCTCAGACTTCCTCCAGGGGTAGGGGAGGGCCATTTAGATATTTATAATATCATTCACAGGCCATACAAAATGATCAACTTAAAAATTAGCCTGCTATATATGATCAAACATTTAATTAACTCACCCATAATGCCTTGGCAGGACCAAACCAAATTATTTGAGGGGTCTTATATAGCCCTTGGGCCAGAGGTTCTCCACCTTTGCTTTATCATCTCTGCTAGCAGTATTAGAAAAACTAACTAAGTAAAATGTGTCTTTCCTGGTTGCTGCAAAAAAAAATTCCTGGGATTATTTTAATTAGAGCAGAGAGTCATGAACCAGTCACCAGGGCTAGATACAATACCAACTGTTCAGATCTGGATCATGAGCGCACCTCTGATTCCAGGCATTGGACTAGTCCACCTAAGTGGGTGGAGTCAATCCCTGAGGAAACTCAAGACACTCTTATTAGAATGAGGAAAATGGCACTGGGTATGCAAATCAACACCCAGCAACCTAGGCTCACTTCCCTTCACACTAGTTGAAAAGTCTGGATGGTAATTAGTTGCAGAATCCCTTATAGACTAATTTTGGCAGGCTGTCCTCCTCTCAAATCCATCTCCTATCTGCTGTTCTTATGATCATACTTTGAACTCACCTCAGTCTTTGGGAAATGCCCTGGGGGAGATTATTATATCCCAATAGTGGCCGGATTGAGAAAAGGCCATGGTAAAACCAGCCCACATCAGTAGCAGGCAATTTGTTTCCTGATACAGAACTGAGAGTTATACTTCAACTATCCCCAAACCTGCATCAAAATATGTAGTACCCATGAACTTTGTAGTTGGGCATTAATGGCAGCAGAGTGACAGGTTAATGATAGAAAGTATGGCCCTCTGGAATCAGCACTATCTCACCAAAGAAGGCCCAGGTTCCACATGGTAAAGAGCCATGAATAGAGCAATGACCAAAGGCCATTCCGAAAGCAAGGCTGAGAGGAGCACATGATATAGACAATCGTTGCCAAGTCAATGACTCAGGAGTTGACACAAGACAAACCATCTTGTTTTTTATTTCCCAAATAAATTAGAAGGTGACCCTTAGATGTAGGAGGTTGACATTTCAGTTACACAATAATAAAATCCAAAAAATTAGAAGCAACAGCAAAAGGTACAATGTGTTATTATTTTCAGATGGGAAAACCGGGGCAGAATGACTATTTCACAGTGACTATTTTAAGCTGTGAAGACACAGCACAATATTGCAAAGTGATTTGGCATTTTAATAGGCCACAATCAAATGTTGATTAAAAATTGGAAGCTTGGGCTTCCCTTGCATGAAAATTCTCTTCATCTGCTCTTCAGATGTAACTTTTTTATCCCTGCCACCTTCATTTAATATTGTACTCATCAGTTTCCTCTAATACACCATTCCAAATTAGATTGGGGTAGAGAAGACAATTTAAGAGCTTTGTGAAAAATAATAAAATCTGGGGACTTTTTGACCACAAAACATTACAAAAATTATGGATGCAATCATAAAATAATAGTCACTTAAAATCAACAATGCACAATGTGTGTGTGTGTGTGTGTGTGTGTGTGTGTGTGGGAGAGAGAGAGAGAGAGAGAGAGAGAGAGAGAGAGAGAGAGAGTTGGGAGGCAATGGAAGATCGTCAGAAGTCAACTGAACATATCCTTGACCCTTTGGTAGTTTCTAAGACCTTGACAGAGACTGTAAATGTAAAAGAACATTTATGCAGATATGTATTGAACAGAATAAGTGATGTACTAAAAAAGAGCACAAATATAATCAAATATTATGTTGGTTTGTAATCAGTTGAGTTTTCAGACAATGATCTCAGTAAGTATCAATCTTTTGTTGAAGCCTGAAAGGCTTATAGGTAACGAGAGGCCTGGCGCATGGATTTGTGCACCAATGGGGTCCCTTGGCCTGGCCTGCAGGGATCAGGCTAAAACTGGCTCTCTGACATCTCCTGAGGGGTTTCAGATTGTGAGAGGGCAGTTCTTAGGTGACACCTCCCAGAATCAGGCTCCATTCTCCCTGGTTCCTGGTGCATCACCCAAGAACTGCAGCTGCCAAGTCACCACAGCTCAGCAGTTCCTGTGTTGAGCATCTGCCCTCTGTTGGTCAGTGCATTCATAGCTACCAGTCGGAGGATCTGCCAGCTGGTGGTCATTGTGTGTCATAGCTATCGGTCAGATGGTCAAATGGTCGGATGGTCGCTGAGGCTTTTATATATATAGATAAGATTATGGCTCTACTTTCATCCTATATAAACTCCTTTCTGAGCAAACGAAGAGCCAGAGAACCTTTCCGCCCTCTGGGCCTTTCTCGCTGAAGTATGGGTACTGATCATAGAGTTCTGCTGAGCTTTGGACCTGGCTAATGTGAGCAAATAGGAACACATCAAACTTTCAGAGAAATTGTTGACAATTTCCAGCCATCATTAATGTTCAGTGCTCCCTTGGATTTTAGCCACGTTCTTACCTTTAATCACTGGACACCCTTAGGATAATGCACTACACCTGGGACTGGGGAAAATTTAGCACTTGCAGATGGGTTAGCACTACAGTTCACTTAGACAGGGTTTTGCATTTATTCTGAGTCCCAGAGGCCTTCCTTTTATAGCACAGTTATATCCAGTAAAATTATAACTTCCAAAATTCTGTTCTATTTTATTGCTCTCACGAAGTATTTATTACCTCTACTGTTTAAGTGGACATTTTTAGAGATTTACTGCTGAAAACTTTTAGGAGAACTGCACAAGATTGGTGTTACCAGCGCTAAACAATTAGACTGGGGTTGTGTAAGAACTTTTTTATAAGATGCCAACAGTATATTCAGTTTTAGTTTCTGATATCTTAGAGCAAATCATGTTGACAAATGGAAAGTTTATTTAGCGGAGCGGCACCATCCAGTAGACTTAATAAGGACCTCATATTATGTTAATTAATGTGTTATTATTTTTTCTCCCAATTTAACATAATTTCAGGTAGCCAGAGATTGTCTTACTTCCTAATAGTTTATAGCACAGTTATATCCACTATGCTTTAAAATATAGAAACCAGTTAGTTAATTGTGCCTTTTTGCTTTTTTTATGCTTATATTCAAGAGAGATATATTTTGGCAACTTCCACTTTTCATATCAGTTTCCTTCTCTGCTAAGTTATTCAGTGTTCTTATAGATCCTTGGCAGGCAGAATTTCCAGGGAGTGTTACTGGGGAGAGTCCCAGGAAAACATAGGCAAAGAATTCTCTTGGTCGAACTGACTTTTTCTGCCAGATTTAAAGGTTTTGCATAATCTAGACTAGAACATGCAAGAGAAAGGAATATTTGTTTCAACCATACCTAAAGGCCTGGGCTGGGAAGAGGATTGGCTGGAGGAAAGCTGAATATTTGTCACACTCTGTTACCAGAGAAAAAACAACTGGTCCTGTCTTGTTGTACTCTCAGCATCTCCTGGACTCCTCATCCCTATTCTGACACTTCCATGGGCACAAAAAGCCCCCTTGTCCTGAATACATAGATACGTGTGCAAATGAGAATATTAAAAGGGCATGTTTGTTCTTCAGGACTTCTGAAGCCTGCAGACTATAAGCCCTCTCATTCATTACACACACACACACACACACACACACGTTATTGGCTATCTATGGCAATGCAGCACATATGTAATTTTCAACAAAGCAAACTAAAGAAATCCCATCTGACAATAATTTCTCAGCAGTGCTTTATGTTTAACTGACCCTATTAGCTGGGGCATGGTAAAATTCAGGAACAGACCCCAATCCTGCTGAGTCACTTGGTGACACCACTAGCCACTCAGCAGTCCCAACTTGAAGACTCAAAATGGTCCCTGCCAGATGCTCAGGTCACCCCGGGCCATTCTTCTCAGAATCGCATGGATTTGCTGCCTTCCCCAGAACCAGAAACAGAACTTCCAAGCATCTCTCGGCTAGTCACACTAGGGAGGATGGTGGGAGGAGTAAAACAAAGATGAAAGAGACATATTAAACCTATTTGGGCACATGATTTCTCAACTACCCCCACCTCTTCCTCTACGTCTTGGGCCTCCACCCACACTCCCTCTATTAAAGCCACAGGGAGCGACTACTTCCTGAACACATCATGCTCCCGCTGCCCCATGCTGTGAAAAATATAGTTTATCTCAGACTAGGGAGTGCCGGGAGTGCCGAGTTGTTCTCGGGACTTATTCAAGTGTTAAATCCCCTGTTAGAATATCCCCAACTCCCCTAGACAGAACTCATCATTCCTCCCTCTCTGCACCCTCAGTACTTCTATTCATTAACTCGGGACTCTATTGTAATGTTTCTCGGTCTCTATCAGTTTCTTTCTCCAGACTATAAATTTGGGGGTTCGGAAATTCTGGTGTGTTTATTTTCCTCATTTTGGTAACCACCTCTCTCTTTTCCTGGTACCAGTGTCTAATTGAAGGAATTCATAGTTCAGGAAAGGTGCTACATAAAAGTATACTTAATGAATTGATGAATAAAAAAAATGGTTGAAGAACTAAAATAAGGGAAGGATGCTCTCCAGCACCCAGCCATAGATTGAAATCTGCGAGTGGTCTGAGAATGCAGAAGGGTAGTTGATCAGAAGTATCCAAAAGATGCCAAGGCTAATAAGGTCCTTTCTCTCATTTTTCTTTTCCTCTTCTTTTTTTTAAATGTATTTTATTGAATTTTTACAGAGAGGAAGGGTGAGGGATAAAGAGTTAAAAACATTGATGAGAGAGAAACATCGATCAGCCACCTCCTACACACACCCCACTAGGGATGTGCCCGCAACCAAGGTACATGCCCTTGACCGGAATCAAACCTGGGACCTTTTAGTCCGCAGGCCGATGCTCTATCCACTGAGCCACACCGGTTCTGGCCTTTTCCTCTTCTTAACCTTAATTGATGCTGCCTTCTAAGCCCATCCCCCCCCACTCCCTGTATTCTTTATCCCTTGTTTAAGATCTCTGTACACTTCCTTCTGTCTTCACAACATGTTTAAATATGCAGATAATCCGTAGAAATAAATTTATATACTCAAAGTCCAAGAAATCTGAGATTCTGCTACCCCCAGACTTCCTGCCCTCAAATACTTGACTCTATAGCACTGAATCCAGAGTATGTATTCAGTGAATCTCATGAAGAAGACAAGTTGGACAAAAATCCAAAAAGTGGTACCCAGGAGGGGAAATGATAAAAGAAGCCCATTGTATTTCAAGTAAATTTCCAAACCATTGTGCCTTAACCCAATTTTCTGTTCACATTATGTGATGGTGATGCAAAAAGAAATGACTAATTGCTATGCAATTTAGAACAAAATTATTGAAATTGATATTAAATGCTGACTAAAAAGATAACTGAGATATAAAATATTTTAATTTCTAGCTAACAATTTCTGGGTGTTTACTATGGCACTCAGAACTATTCTAGGGGCTTTACATATATCGCCTAATTTACATTTACCACCACGATACAATGAAGAGTTTTAGCTATTTCTCCATTTTGCAATGAAGGAAGGGTTAAATAAGTAGCTGGACTTCATACTAGTTGGTAGGAGGTAGAGATGTGTTTCAAATGAAAGCAGTCTGGCTCCGGAGTCTGATACTTTAAACTTATATAGATTCTTCAAATATTAGCAAAAGCTAAATTTTGATATGATATTATGAAAGTAATGTTATCAGATTAATTTATTCCTTATGCATAACTACCCAGCAGCATAAATACTAGCAACATATTATTATGCAGGTACTAAGTAGGCTACTCTGATTTTTTAAAATTAATTAAATTTATTGGGATGACATTGGATAATAAAATTATATAGGTTTCAACTCTACATTACTATGATATATGATTACTTTATTTGGAGCATTACAATGCAGCAACATTGATAAATCTGAGGGCAGTCAGACACTATTGATGGCAATATCCTATAACCCTGGGCTGTGCAAAAATTGAAGAATAAGATTTGGTCATATTGTTTTGTCTGTTTGAAATACTCTGCTCTACATTGAATATTCTATATCCCCTCCCCTTTCAGGCAGAATGAATTGCTACCTCTTTTGTTCTTTTGGGTCTTATACACTGAGTGGCCAGATTATTATGATCTCTGAACACATAATAATCTGGCCACTCAGTGTATATCCTATATATAATAAGAGGCTAATATGCAAATTGTCCCCTCCACCAGTAGGCAAGCTGGCCAACTGCTCGTGTCCTTTCCCCCTGGCCAGGTTAGCCAGACCCTACCCATGCATGAATTCATGCACCCAAGCCTCTAATACACACACACACATACACACACACACACACACACACACACACACACACACACTAGAGGCCCAGTGCACAAAATTTTTGCATGGAGGGTATCCCTCAGCCTAGCCTGCACCATCTGCAATCTGGAACCCCTCAAAGGATGTCCAACTGCCCATTTAGGTGTGATCCCAATGGGACCAGGCCTAAATAAGCAGTCAGACATCTTGCTTACAATCCAGGACTGCTGGCTCCCAACTGCTAGCCTGCCTGCCTGCCTGATTGCCCCAAACTGCTTTTTCCTGCCAGCCTGATCACTTCCTAACTACTACTCCGCCATCCTGAGTGATGCCTAACAGCTCCCATGCTGGTATGTGTGCCCCTAACTGCCCTGCCATGCTGTAATGGTCATCCCAATGTCCCTCCCTTGCAGGCCTGGTCACCCCCAACTGCCCTCCTCTGCTGGCCCAGTTACCCCTAACTGTCCTCCCCTTCATTGCCCCTAATTTCCCTCCCTTGCAGGCCTGGTTGCCCTGCCCCCTGCCCACCCTCAACTGCCCTCCTCTGCTGGACTGATCACCCATTACTGCCCTCTCCTGCTGGCCATCTGTGGCAGCCATCTTACGTCCACATGGGGGCAGCTATCTTTGACCACATGGGGGTGGCCATTTGTGTGTTGGAGAGATGGTCAATTTACATATTATCATTTTATTAAATAGAAATATATATACTGAGTGGCCAGATTATTAAGTGTTAAGAAATCATAATAATCTGGCTACTCAGTGTAAATTGTGAATTCTTGAATTTATTTTGCTTAAAAATATAAATTCTTTGGTTTTAGTCAGCAAACTTCTTTAATATTTATTAAATATTAAATATTTATTAAATATTAAATAAGAATTGTTAATTGTGATGTCTAAAGCCTCTATGTTTTTGTATTTTGTCTTTTCTTAATTTTGTATGGGCATACTATAGACTTAAATTATAGTACTAGATTTCTTTTCTTTTTTAAAATATATTTTTATTGATTTTTTACAGAGAGGAAGGGGAAGGGATAGAGAGCTAGAAACATCAATGAGAGAGAAGCATTGACCAACTGCCTCCTGCACCCTGTATACCTCCTATTGGGGATGTGCCTGCAACCAGAGTTCATGTCCTTGACCGAATCGAACCGGGGACCCCTCAGTCTGTAGGGCAATTCTCTATCCACTGAGCCAAACTGGTCAGGGCAGTACTAGATTTCTTAATGTTTTCTTATATTTCTACCAATTTTAAAAAAACATATAGTCAAGGCTTTGCTATTTATTATTTTATATTTTAATTATACTTAGTATTTAAATATAGCTTTTAAATATATGACATATTACTTTGCATATGCTCTTTCAGAATCAAAATTATCTTCTATAATTTAAGTGACTTTTTTGTTACTTCTCTCACTCCAGTCTCTTTTTTCCTTCTAGAAATCCTATTAAATAGATTATGGAATTTGTTTGCCTTGTCTATTAACTTTTGTCTCTTTCTTTCCATCTTTGTTCTTTTGTGTGGTACTCTGAGAGATTTCCTTGGCTCCACTTTTAGTTCATAAGTTTACCATCTACCTGTGTCCATTCCCTGTTCAATCGGATCTCTAGAATTTTTCCTGATAGTGTTGTTTGGTTGTTTGTTTAACACTTCAACTATCTTAGTTTTTCTTTCCATAAAATTTATTTTTCTTTTTTATAAATATAGAATTCTCAAAGGAATGAGGATAATTTCAAATGCTCTTTTTATTGCATTGTCTCTATTTTTGTTATTTATTACGTTGTTTGCTAGAATAAAATTTCTTTTAGTTTTTACCAATAAAATTATTGGTAATTCGTTTGTTTTCTGAAAAAAATTTATTTACATATTCCTGCCTGCCTGAGTACAGTTTCTAGTTATGTTTATCATAATTTTTTTAGTGATTTGGGTAAAAGGTTAAAATACTTCAAATTATATAGGCTACTTATTTTCTATTTTCCTAAATTATGTAGGACCTTTTCTATTTTCAAGGTCTACTAGAGATTTATTATTTTAACTATAAATATATTTTATTTTCATTATATTTTAGAAAGAAGGGCAATTGGACATACATGTTTCTTCCTCCCTATTGATACAGTCATTTTTAGTAATTTTAAATTATTAATATAAATATTATATTCTTTCTTTTACTATATTCATATAGATATAGATACAGTTACAAATATAGTTATTAATTTTTTCATAGTACGTATTTATAAGAAGTAAAGTAGTATTTTTATCTGCCATATTGATTTAATCTTATCTTAGTATTATGGAATTGTTAAAATATTGATTATATATTTTACTACTCTGCATCACAGCTCTCAAAAGTGTATATTGAATCTTTTTCTTCTTTATGTCCTATATATACTTTGTACTTGAGGTCTGAGAAATCAGAACTCTTGTGCATTGCTGTGGGAATGTAAAATGGTGCAGCCACTGTGAAAGACAGTATAGTTGAAATTCAAAAAATAATAAATAGAACCGTCATATGAACTGGAAATTCTTCCTCTGGATGTATACCCAAAGGGATTGAAAACAAAGACTCAAACAGTTGCATTCTCGTGTTCATACCAGTATTATTCACAATAACCCAATAGATGTAGCCCAAGTATTTATCAACAACTGCGTGGAGAATTCATTGTTGAAAGGCTGAGTGGTCTATGGTTTGTAATTTGATGGAAGCAATTCCTGACACCAAAGGAGGCTTGCTCAGGAAGAAAATTGGGAAAGGCTCTTGGTCCCAGCTAAGAAGACAGGTTCCCGGTATGGCTTCAATCCCTGCATGTGTGCTGGTGTACCGCTTTATATTCATATTGGGTTTTGGTCTAGGAAACTTGGTTATGTAGAAGGAGAGTTCAAGCTTGAAGGCCTATGCATTGGGATGCCACAAATAGGACAGGGAAAGGAAAGAGGAAATGAACGGAAACAGAATAAAGCAGGGGAGAAGTGGGGGTGAGAGAATGAGACACTGTGTTAAGGTAGAAAACGGAGTCAAACCGAACAGTGCAACCCAAATGAGGGAGAATAAATGTCAGTAGGAAATTTAAACCGTTCATCACTGATGATACAGAAGTGATCTAGGAGGTTGTCCTATTTATTATAAGGTATGATTTTCAAAATATTACAGTGAAACACAACAGAAAGCTATAGCAGATGATTGGGCTTAATATGACCAAGCAAAGACATCAACTTGGACATCTTGGTTACCCATGCCCAATGTATTACAGTCCTCTGTGGGGAGTTGCTGCAGTCATCTTTAGAACAATCTTTTTTGCTTCAGGGCACTCTTCCTACCTCTGCTTTAGATCTTACCCTCAATTGTTTCCCTTTCTTCCTCAATTACGTGATTAGCCCTTCACAAAGATGACTCCTTAGATAGCCATTCTAGAATGAATTTAAGGTTTGCTCAAGACATGCCCTTCTATATATATATTTTATTGTTTAAAGTATTACAAATAGTAGTACATATGTCTCCCTCCACCCCCATTAACCTTCCCCTGGCATTCCCTATCCCTCAGTAGATGCCTTCACCTGTCCCCTCCCTGTGCCCCCAGTGTCTTGTATCCATTGGTTATGCTTACATACATGCATACGAGTCCTTCGGTTGATCTCTTACATCTCCCTCATTCCCCCCCACCCCAACCTCCCCTGCCTTCCCGCTGTAGTATGACAGTCTGTTCATTGCTTCTTTGCCTCTGTATCTGTCTCTTCCCCTTACCCCCCCCCAATTCTTTTCTTTAAAAACATCTTGCCTCTGTAGATTAGAAATAAACTTATAAGAACAAAAAAATGTTTGAGTCCCAATTTCAATGTCCAATAGTTATGAGTTCCAGTTTTATGGCCTTCCATATTTTTATCCTTACCTTCAAGCCCTGCAACCTGCTGACAAGTGATACTCCTCATCTTTATCTACTCTAACTTCCCAGGACACAAGAGCCCCAGTATAGTACTCTGGGTCTCTGAAAATACTAGTTATTTGGGGAAATTAACATCTTAAGATTTTGTAAATTGCAATTATATGTTTAGCTGTTTGTGTACAATTTAATAAACAAATAACTTTGATAAACTCTTTTTCAGACATAGTGAGTTTGGTATAAGCAGGTAAGACCGCCCTGTAGGTAGCTGAGTTTCAGGGTCTAGAGCTGAGATGAAGGTTTGAGAGGAAGAAACCAATATAGGAGCTGTCCTCCCCCCCAAGTTTCTTTTCTCTGCTCTTCTTCTCACATACTTTCAGTTATCATTAACAAGACACAGATGCAGTCATGCCATTGCCTATATACATCAATCTTCAATGAATTTCTATAACACAAAAGTGAAGTTTAAATATTTCAATGTAAATATGCAAATACAAAAATTAGGCTCTTTCTAAACTTTTCCATCTGGTTTCCCCACCACTGGCATGGCATCAGCCCATGTTCTCCTTTTCCTGCAAACATGCTTGGGGATATCTCACCTTCACACCTTTGTCTAGATAGCATTTTCCCCTAAATATCCCATCTCTCCATCAAGGGCCTTTTAAAAATTTTGTTCCACTAAGATTTCCTCTATACTTTGCATTTAATAATTAAACCTTTATTTGGCATGACCTCTTTGCACAAGTTGTTCCTCCATTTTATTAACATATCTAATTATGAACTTATTTCTAAGCACTTTTATTCAGTCTCTGAAGAAATAACATTTAAGCTGTATTCTGAATTGTTTTGTGGCTTTAAAATATTCAAGAGGAAAAGGATCCCTCCTCTAAGAAGTTTTATTCTAGTGTGGCAATTAATTTCCATGAGGAAGAGCCTCTGAATGAGAAATAGATAGGACCATGGGGACAATACAGTTCCAAGTTCTGTGGTAGGTTGTATCCACTAGCCTGAGGGAAAGCAAGTGCAGTGCATGCTCATAAATAATAAGGGACAATTCAATAGTTAACTAAGGATTTAACAGATGACTCCTCAGGTCTGAGAGGATGGGGAGAGCAGCTATGGCTTTTTTTCTGAGCTGTAAAAAGAAAATCTATTTTGTAAATATTTCAAAAACCAAAAATCAAACCTACCATATATGGTAGAATGTAAGAGAACCTGCTATCTGTAGAGAATAACCAGCGTATCAGTACAGCTGAAATGTCATGGGCACAGGTCAATAGAGTTAGGCAGAAATCAGAAATTCATTGAATATTTGGGTAATTTTGACCACAGGATTTTGCCTAATATTACATCGTATCCTATGCCTAGCCCCACTTTATTAAAATATTTATAAATACTATTTATTAAAATATTTATAAATTATAAATGCCATGAAATTGATATATTTGATTTATTTAAGAATAACTTAGGTAGTGGGTATGTAAATGCCTTTTTACTTTTTTGCTACTTCAAACATCGCAACAATAAACACCTTTGTAAGTCTTTGCTTATAATCCATCTCTATTGTTTTCTAGAAGAGGCACTTCTGAGGTAAGACTAGAAACACAGTGGCCTCATGGAAGCCAGACATAATCATGGCCCTGTTCCAGGTTCTCATCTTTCCTGGATTAGAAAAAACGTTGGGTTGCTACAACAGCCTATTAATTAATCTTCCTGCTTCCAGTTTTGCACACCTCCAATCCCTTTCCTGTGTTAAGCCAAAGTAAACTTTCCAAAATATAAATCTGATCCTGCCCTCCCTACTAAACTTCAGACAATGGCTCCTCAATGTGTCATGTGTACATGATCCAAATTCAAGAACATTTTAAGACTTTTCATACTTATTATCAAATTGCTGGGAGAAAGGTTACAACAATTCATACCCTTCTACAAGCAGTGTATAAAGTATGGACCTTACCAACATATGGTATTCTCATTTGTCACACATATTGTAATGATATATTATTGTCTGTCTCTCCCATTAATTTATTAATTACTTACAATCAGGAATGTTGGCCTATTCATCTTTGGATCATAAGACCCAATGCAGTGTTAGAACAATGAATTAATTAATACTACCTAACGTAAGTACTTCATTTGTATGTAGAATTTAAGATCTTTTTATCCTTTACTCTGATGAGGTTTAGGGATAGGCAAGGTCAAGGCCAAGAGTTGAGGGTTCAAAGTTTGAGGTATCCAATACGTAACCAAAGGTCAAAGTAGGAAACATGCACGCCAAGGCCATCAGATATTTGTATTTGTTTGTATAACTAGGTTTTGGAGCTGTTTTAAATTTTTCATGTAAAGTGGCTGTGTGCTGATGAATTGGGGGTGCACATAAATTCTGAGTCTAGGGCTCCTGTTGGACCCCAGGTGCTTTAAAGAGATATAAGGCATACCTCAAGGAAACCCACTCAAATCTTTGGGCTTAGAAAGTCTCCATCAAAGCAACAGAAATCAGACCCACCTCTAGATCTTTGCATGTATACAGATTTTGAGGTCCCATGAGAAAGCAAGGCTGTTGTGTTTTTTTTTTATTTTTTAGTGATATGGATGCCTTACCAAGTTTGAGATTGTAACATAAGGCATGCTAGAGAAATGGAAAATGAAATTCATTAAATATGTACTGTGATAATGCTTCCACTAGTAAACAAAGGTCTAGTTGTATCTTCGGGACCCAAATAATAGTCATTTTACTGAAGCAAATAAACTATTTGGTCTCAAATCCTCCCAAAAGAACAATGATTAACAGATTTATCACTTCTTATCTGTTTGGGAGTGTTCTGTCAGCTGTGCTATGACCATAATCCAGGCTCTGAGAATACTTGAACCTCCCTGGATTGTGACTTCAGCCTTTTTGTGCCTTCAATTTTTCCAACTCCTACATGTACTAATAAGACTCAGAAAAAGACCCAATAAGCGTTCTGTTTTAAGTATAAAGCTTTAACTATAAAGTACCCTTTGAAGAACTTTATTTTTTTTTTTTTCATGGGAAAACCCAATGAAAGTGTCTCGTGATGACCAAACAGAATTACTTACAGAGGAATATATTGCTTCACAAAGTGTAAACCACCAAAGACAGGGTCCTTGACCCGAGGAGCTTAAGCTATAAGATAGGGATAAACAAACTAAGATAACAGTAAGAGTCAGTCTCAAGGCTATAGAGGCATCAGCCTGGAGTCACATTGTTCACCTCCACTGCCTCACAAAATAAAGTTCTTGGGACTCAAAAAGAGTGTGGAACCTGAGACTTTAGTTTTGGAATTTTCACGGGGTAGGTTAAAAATAAAATGATCAATGTAATGGCTTAGCTTCCATTAATATTATATGCATGAGACTTATCATGATCTATGGGTGGACTTTTTTTGACGCCACGACTTTTTCATCTGTCCATTTAACGTTCAATGTGTTTTTGTTCCGTTAATATATTGTTTTAATTTTAATTTTCGCTAATTTAGCACAGCCTAATACACTAAATAACTATGGCAGACATTCATCCCATGCTTACCAGCCTCAATTATATTTGTGATTAGTTTTTCTGAGCGTTGCGGCTTTGGCTCCATAACATGAGTATAGGAAGGAAAATACAGTCAAATCCCTAAGTGATATTTGGTCATTAATAGTTTAATATGTGTTTATTTTTTCCCTTCCAGGTTTTTATGTCAGAAAATAAATCCTGGATTATGTTCTCGAAGGAATTAGAAGTATTTTCATGTTTCTTTTCCTTCAAACCCTCTAGGCTTCCCCCCCACAACTCCCACCCCTCCCCTTAGTGGTTCTTATAAAGGTTTAACAACTGGTGGCCCTGGAATCCGATGACCTCTTTCTTTCCTTTGACTAGATAAGGTAGCACAGCTGCTGGTAAGTTTTCCCACAGACCCTGCCAATGGTGGTGGGCGGGGAGGGGTGTCCTTCTGTGGACAGATAGGTAATGTGATCTTCACACGAGTCAGACCCGGGCCTCATCAGTGTGAGACCGTGCGCTCTATTAAATTACACTCGGTGTTTTCTGTCCTCCTCCTCGAACTACCGTGCACAGGGACCACCCAACCTACCGCACTTCCTCGGGTCCACGGGGAACCCGGTTCTAACTGTCCACACAGCCGTTCAGCCAGCAGGCTGTCCAGAGCTGGCTGGCTTCTTCAGAACCTACTGGTGATGTTTCTGGAAGAGTGATTTCCCGTTTTCAGTGAAATCTCAGCACATAAGGGAAGCTAATAACCCACGGTGAGAAACGACTTGTGCTATGAACCTGCCGAGCAGGGAGTGGAGGAGCGGTCAGGCAGAGTTTAGAGATGAGCAGTTTGGTGCATTGCTTTTACCTGGTCTTCCCTAAACGGTAGCCACATTTTGTGTCTGGTTTGTAGCTTCTTGTGCCCATCATCCTTATCCTCAAAGTCACTGGTTCTCAAACTCTAGTGTGTATCAGACTCAGATGCCAGGTCCTCATCCATCCAGGGAGCTGATTCGGAGTCTGGTTTAACAAGCACCTCAGAGGCTCACAACTCGCATGGTATAAGGATTACACTGAAAAAGGCATCAGCAGCAAAAAAAAAAAAAACTATCACTATCCTCTTTCCATATATCAAGGGACTGCAGGCTTCATAGATTATTTATATCTTACTGTGAACTCATTTAGCGTGTGAATCTATCCTCAAAAAATAAATTTTTATTGGGAGATACAGAGGAAAAAAACACTTATTCCAAAATACCCATGCAAAAACAGTGTATAGAATAATGTGCTGGATAATTGAATAAAAGGACCAGTTATTATTAGCAGTTGTGGTCATGGAAGTTTTCCCATTGCTTTAATTTCTTCACATTCAGGAGAGCTGTTTTTGAAAAAGGAAAGTTTAAAATGGAAGGAAATCAGTGATTTTTGCCTGCAATCCCAGGTAACAGTAGAAATAAGTTTCTTTGGTGGCTTCAGTTATAAAAGCAGAATGTATTAAGCACATGTTACATGAAAGACCTTAATTTTGTTCTTGAAGCCTCCTCATATCTACTGTGGTCAGAAATTAAACCCTCAGCATTTTTTTAGTTTTCTAAAGCAATAGAACCTGTTCAGTATATTTGAGAAATAAAAACAATTCTTCTAAGACTCAAGGAAAACACTGAGACTTTAAAAAGTCAATTCACCCTTACAAAATGGACTAAGGGATTTAAAGATATTTTAAGGTGACTCAAGTTATTACAACAACATCTAGTACTGCCACCGGGACTACTGTTACTCATGAGGGGTGTGTGTGTGTATGTGTGTGTGTGTATGAAATATAGAAATGTATAATAGGACAATTTTTCTTAAGTGAAAGAGAGGAGTAGAAAGATAATTCAGGTGATGTAGATTCTAATCTGAAGGCTGGAATTCACTAGGTGTATGAACTGAAGTAAATACATTTTTGTGCCCCGATTTTGTCTAAAATTGAGTCAATACTTATTCTTTATATATTAATGTAAGATGTGTGCATATATGTTTATAGATTATCTATATATATAGCAAATCCACAAGGCCAGATATGCGATAGAATTAAGATTCTTGCAATGGGACTTTATATTTTCTGGCTTTCTTGGGTGTATTTCTTCTCTGCTTTCTGTTCTCACTCTTGGCAATACAAAAAGAGGGTTTATAATCCTAAGCCAAATTAATATAAACTTATTGGGTTTCCATAACTGTTATATTAAAGTTAAGATGTATAGTTAAACTACTGCAATGATAACTAGTAGGTAACATTATTATCAATATATTGCTATATTTGCTAGAGAAATATTGGTAACAAGTGACAATTATTGAGTTTTATTTAAACAATAAAAAATAGGTGAAATTTTAAAAAATTATTATTAAAAGTTATTTTATTTGCATAGCATATTTTGTTGGACTATCTCTCTAAAGAGGGTGTTTCAGGTTCATGAACCTGAAATTTCTATTAAGATGAAGGAAGACTGTTGTTAGTAGTGGCCATTTCCAGTTGGGCCAAGGTATTTTGAACTAATATGTAGACTTGGTTACTTTTTAAAAATATATTGAACACCTACTATGTGGAAGACACTATGTTGATGATGTAAGTGATACCAAAATCCTACATAATAAAGAGGTAATATGCAAATTAACCCTCACACCATCACAAGATGGCTGCACCCACAGCGGAGGTGGGGTTTCTGTAATGAGCGATCAGCAGGGACCTGAGGCTGCATGGTGCAGGGACAGAGCAGGGGAATTGGGGCTGTACTCCCTACCCCAGCGCTGGGCTGGGGGACCTCAGGCTGTGCCCTCTTCCCAGCGGGACTTGACAGGGGAACTCAAGGAATTTCCCCATCCTGTTGCTGAGCTGGGAGACCTCAGGCCATGCCTCCCACCCTGGCACCAGACCAGAGGACCTGAGGATGCACCAGGGCACCTGAAGCTGCATGACCCCCCAGCAGAGCTTGATGGGGGATTTGAGGCTGCAACCCCCCACCTAGCACCAGGCTGAAGGACCTGAGGCTACATTCCCTGCCTGCAGAGATTGATGGAGCTGGGGCCAGCCAGGTCTGGATCTTGCCCAGTGGTGATGGAGCCGGGTGGGTCTGGGTCTCGCACGATTTCGAGGCATGAAAGGATGGACAGGGACTTGACTCTGGGTCTTGGGGCGTGCAAGATTCTTATAGGAGAATGATTTTCATAAACATTTTACTAATATTCTTTCATCTCTGATACTTTTATTATAGAGAAAGGGCAAGTAGCAATATTAAAATATTTCCTCTAATTAATATTAAATATTAAATATAAATATTAAAATATTTCCTCTTAATGTGTGTGAATTTCATGCACCAGGCTACTAGTATTTAAATAATGTTACAATTTAAAAATACCTTGAGATAAACACCAATATGGGGAAATGGGAGTTCAGGAGAGAGGAGTCTCAAAAATTTGGGAAGATCAGTGGTTGACTGACTTATAAAGAAGAGTGTTCAGACACACCGGGAAGAAAGAAAGAGCATGCCAGGTAGAAAGAATATCAGAAGCAAATGTATAGAGGAAGGAAAGAGAAGGAAATACATAAGAAAAAA
>PVJN01027036.1:0-28463 GCA_004026805.1 Lasiurus borealis
AAGGTACTCTTTTAGAAGAGGAAGAAGAAAAAGGTAAAAGCCAAAAAATTATGAACAACAAATACATATCTATCAACAAGGGAATCTAAAAATTAAGTGAATTAAAAATTTGATCAACAGAATAAACTGGTGAATATAATAGAATCAGGAGCACAGAAAGGGAGTGGACTGATAATTCTCAGGGGGAAAGGGGTGAGGGGTGTACAGGTGAGGGGTGTACAGAGACTGGACAAAAATCATACACCTATGGATGAGGTCAACGGGAGGGAGGTAAGGGTAAAGGGAGGGGTGGGAGCTGGGTGGAGGGGAGCTATGGAGGGGAAAAAAGAGAAACAAATGTAATAATCTGAATAATAAAGATTTAATAAAAGAAAAACAAACAAAAAAAGAATGAATTACAAAAAAAAAGATAAGGCAACTTTGAAGCCAAATGGGTCCATTACTCAGAAAAGAAATGTGTTTTAAAAGCAGACCAAAAATAGGAGATGCTTTGACTTGGTTGCTGTGCCTGAACTCTGACCCCATATGGGAATTTGCCTCAGGAACACCAACCCTTCTCTGGTTCCAGAACAGGCTAAGCTGTTTTTAACATCAAAGAAGATTAGCTACCTTGTTATCAGACTGAGTTCCTGGAGGCCAGACTGTAGATCCTACATTCCCCTCCCCTTATTACACTCCCAGCTGCACGTAGTTATTTTCCTTCACCCCTGTATAGTCATCCAGCTGGCAGAAAAAGGGGAAGCAGGATTTTTCCAGGGCATGATGTTTCAGTTCTATTATTCTTGATCAGCCTCTCACTGCATATTGCCACCAATATGAAAAAAGACTCATAGATGATTCAATCTTGTCTCTGCTTTTTTGACTCATAATAGTGGCATTTTATGTGTTGTGTAGTAGTGTCAGGCAGCTTTGGACACGTTTAGAGTCCAGTTTCACCATCAAGGCAGAGCAATCTACAGAATGTCATGTAAGCACACTGATTGATCTCATCCAGACCAAAGTAAATTATGTGGCCCAAGAGATTGTCATCAGGAACATTTCCACAAGTAGCCCAACAAGTGTTAAAGCATCATGGCCACTCTGTATGAGAACTTAGATTCTCTGAATGAGCCAGATGCTCAAACCAGATGATTTGGATTGTGGAAGAATATGCTGGAGGAATCTACAGTGTTGATAAGCTGCTAGAGAGCTTCCTGGAAGGTGTTCATGATGAGAGTACACAGGGGCAGTTCACTCTGCTCACTGCCATAGTGAAGCTGTTTCCCAAGAAACGGTCTGAAACACAGGAGGTGGTAGATCAGGTCTTGAGTTTGGTGACACAGGATTCTAATAATCCTGATCTTCGAAATAGGGCCTGTATTTATTGGCAGTTTCTCTCAATGGGCCATGTCATAGCCAAAGGAGTAGTCTTGCCTGAGAAGCATCTAGTCTCTGAGGAGACAGATCTTACTGGGCTGACTCTGCTTGGATGAGCTCATCTGCCATATTGGTTATTTGGCTTCTGTGTACCACATGCCTCCCATTGCTTTTGTGGAAGGAAATAACGAAATCCATTGCAAACATTTGCCAATACATCATGGGAGCACCAATGCAGGTAATTTTTGTAGGTAGAGCCATACTTCATAGAATGGGAATTATTTGGAAAATTTTACTTTTAAGATAATTTTCAGAAACCGTTCTTTAATTGGCTTTTATCAGGGGAGTCCAGAACAAATGTTATTGTCCCAGTTGTCTTGATAGATGGTATATCAAAGAGCTCTGATTGCTATTGCTACCCCAAACACAAACTTGGTAATTTTGATTCCTACAAGCATAGGACATGGAAACAGAAAGGTCAGGTGAGATCTTTTGTTTCAAATTGAGTTTATTAATAGATTGTCCCCTTTGATAAGCATTGATAAAAGTGAGTACTCTACAGACTGTTCTTGGTATTTGGTATTACTGAATTGATGTTTCAGTTCTATTATTCTTGATCAGCCCTCACTCTCATATATGGTACACACACACAGAGGCAAGAAATCAAGTTAAATGCTTCTAATTTATTGTAGAAATACTGTTAATTGATATATCAAGGAGATCACAAGTACACAAATAATAAATGATAGCACACTGCATTGTGGGGTAAGGTGGTCATGAAACAAGAAATCAAGGCTCTATGAATAGGTGTGTATTAGACAATCTTCACAGAGAAGGTGACCTTTACATTGAAATATTTAAAAAGATAATTTAAAGTAATGAAAGAATGGATGATATGGCAGTAGTATAATCAGTGTGTACTTGAAGTGGGCATGTGATAAAAGACAGGAAGGGACAAGACAACTATCAGAATGGTGTTGAAACAAAAAATATGTTGTGTACATAGAAAATATACAGTTAACAATGTGGTTTAAATATTAATCGAGTGGGAGAAAGAGCATTGTAAAATCTTATACAAGTGTAATGATAGACTGGATCCATTTCAAGAGGTCCTGGTAGACCAGGCTTAGTATTTTGATTTGAATACATATGCCATGGAAGTATTGTGATCAATACCTATCAAGATTCAGCTTAGCAAGCTACACAGTGAAAGGCTATATTTTCATTCTGCTGTCAAATTCTGAGGGGGAAAAATTACTTCGGGAAAATGGAAATAGAAAACCTAAAGTCCTAAAATTAGTCAGACCAAGTCAATCTCTCATTGTGTGCTTATGTATCACTTTCATAGTCTGGGAAATTCACTTATAATTGTTTTTAATTTTGATTTCCTAAATACATAAAATGTAATTATTTTATTAATGAATTGTGATTAATACCTCCACACTGATTTTTCAATAGCTCCATAGAACGCTTCTACTTAGGCTAAAGATTTGAATTTCTTTTTCCTTCTCTTAATAATAAAAACATCAGTGATAACAACATTATTTTGTTAATTTTTCTTCACTACTTTGTATTTACAATCCACTCTATTATTTCTCACACCACAATTCCCTTTAAATGCCTCTGCAAATGTTTTATTCATTTCCTCATCACTATATCCTGTTTTGAATTTCTCTGCAACTTTGAATTTATTCACCACTGGTGTTTTTCTGTCCCCTCTCCTTGTCTGGAGTTGATTTATCTCTGCAGACTTTTCTCTTGCCAAACTTGCAGATATTATCTCTGATTAGTTACCTTTTGCCTTCTTTGTCTAATCTCTCTCCACTTTGGGCTATTCATATACTATTTCACAATGCACTTTTATGAACAATTCTTATATCTTCCACCCTAGATTTTTTTTTCTTTTACTTTCCCCCTGGTTATAGGTATATAGAGGATAATTTGGCTTTGCTTTTATCTCAAAATAATTCTCTTTGAGTGTTAATTTGCTTCACCAAATAATGAGCTCTCTTATCATTATAAAAGAGGAATCTCCATCACCACATTTTCTCTTTACCAGTACTCTGTATTGGGTGCTGTCAGACCCTCTCTAGTTGCATTTCTTTTTTTCTCCTAAAAATGACCATCTAAAACGAAGCTTAGTTTAAGCCTAACTGGACTCCTTCCCATTAATGCATATTTCTGACCCCCAGTTCTCTTTTGATCTTAGAATCAAACACTTAACACATTATTCAACCAATTGCTTGTCTAAATTTATCCTTTTATTCAACTTGTTAACAAGAAGACTGATTAGTATTTCTCTCCATATTTTACATATGACTATTTCTCTCCAAACACACTTATTTCATTTTAGCTAAGATCTTTATTAATTTACTCGTCTTTCATTTTGAATTCTTCCTTAGATATGTCCTATTCTCTCATCAGATACTAACTTCATTAAACTCCCCACTGCCCACTCATCAATCTGCAAATATTATTGAGTATTTCGTATATGAATGTACTGATGATTCAGACAATATACTGATCTTTAGGAGACTTTGAATCTTAGAAAAAAAATGTATTATGAATGTAAAATATTTGCATTTAGGAAGTTATATATAGTTTAAGGTGTGTGTGTGTGTGTGTGTGTGTGTGTGTGTGTGTGTGTGTGTGTGTTTGGTTTGAAAAAGTCATCTCGAGAGAGGAGCAATGGAGCAATCTTGGCTAGAAAATCTTAAAGAATGAGGTGGGATTTATGATAGGCATTAAAGAAAGGAGGGTTCAAATAACTACAGAAGGGAGAGCAGAACATTTCAAGCCAGCGTGCTGATGTGAAGTGGTCAAGCACAAACCATATTAAAGAGAAAGTTGAAGTGGGACCAGAGAGTAAGGCTTTTGAAGTTACAATAAAATAGACTTAAGTTTTAAATCATTGGAGATTAGTAAGATTTGGAGATGCTTAGAGGTATATATAAATTAGGTATTTATATAATAATTTATTTTAGGACAATTTAAAGATATAGCACCTATGTGTATGTGTGTATTTCTACAACAGACATTTAGTGCTGGCAGGTAAATTATGCCTAATCTTAATTTTACAGATGAGAAGCCCATATTGAGTAAATTATTTGCCACAATTCATTCAACTAGTAAGCAATCAGCCTGGGATTCCAATGTAGACTTCCTTTGTTTCATAAGCTCAATGATCTTTCTAACATACTATGATATGCTTCTTCATATAATAAGATCAAAATAAGCAGGAAGCATCCATTGTTAACCTAATATGAATCCACCAAAATATTTAACACATGATAGTCAAATTTCTGACTATCTTCCTAAGTCTATGCTTAATATCTACCAATTTGGTCTCCTTATTGCCTCCAAATTCATTTCAGAATCATTTCTTTCTCCTTATCTTTTCTACCTCTAGCCTGGCCTGATGGGATATTTTCCCTGCATCTACACCATCCACTCCATAAATATACACTCAGTACCCACTATGTGTGAAATACTTGGATACATAATGTAAAAGAGTCAAGTGTGGAAAACTTAAAACAATTAGTTCTTAGGATATGTCTACTAAATGGTGCTTATAATCTAGTGGGAGACATGTATCATCCCCATCACTTCTGTGAATTCTAAAAAGGGTTGAAAACTACATAAAACTATTAACGTTTTACTCAATTCTTGACTAGCCTTTCTCTTATTTTTCTTGTATGTACAAAGGCACACAGTAAATGCTTATTGCATATTGGTTTCCCAGAAGAGATGGGTATGAAGAAAACAAGAAAAATAGAAATCAATCATATTGACAAATTGGGCAAGAGGGATACTTAGATGTACAGAAACAGAATATAACCATGTGGAAAATAAATCATAATTTAAAACTGGTGGATCATAGAGAGATCTGAAATTTTTCCAGTATCCCTTTAAACAAAGATCTTGGTTTTCTATATCCTTTGCTATGAATGAGAATATTCTGAATGTGCTTCTTATGAATCACTGGGAGATGTCTCCCCTTTGCCTTCCAATTCACTGTAAATTGGTGAATATATGTTTAATTCTTCATAGAGACGGTCTTCTGGAATCTGGTGAGGAAAAATTATTCAGTATCAATCACCAAGACTTGTTCAAGAGATATATATATCATCTCTTTTTTGTCTTTCTGGATCTCATATTCTCTCCCATTACACTCTCCTGTTACAATTATTTCCTCCATCTCCAACAAACTAAGCCAGATTGGTGGGCCCAAAATAAATTATGTCAGTCAATGACAAGTTGGTGAGTGTGTCTGAATTTTGGTATATCTACTGTCATAACTGTCTTTGGAGGAGAGTGATCAAAACAAGGCAGCCATTCTTGAACGCTTCAGGCAAGTGGACAGATGGGCAAGTGGAGAGAGTATGTTTCATCTGGAAGATTGAGTAAATGTACAGTGGTACCTCGAGATACAAGTGCCCTAACATACGAGATTTTTGAGATACGAGCCGTGGAGTGAGTGATTTTTGCTTTGAAATATGAGCAACATTTGAGATAGGAGTAGTTGTGCAGATCGGTCGGCTGCACACCACCCACCAGTTTAACACGACTTGAGCATCTCATTGTTTCCCATGCCTCAAGGTTACGGAACGAATTAAACGTGTATCTTTTTTTTAATATATTTTATTGATTTTTTACAGAAAGAAAGGGAGAGAGATAGAAAGTCAGAAACATTGATGAGAGAGAGATATCAATCAGCCACCTCCTGCACACCCCACAGTGAAGATGTGCCCGCAAGCAAGGTACATGCCCCCAACTGGAATCGAACCTGGGACCTTTCAGTCCACTCTATCCACTAAGCCAAACTGGTCTCGGCTAAACTCGTATCTTGAGGTACCACTGTGTATGCATCAAGTATTAGCAATTCTTTTTCTTTTTTTTAATATATTTTATTGATTTTTTACAGAGAGGAAGGGAGAAGAGTAGAGAGTTAGAAATATCAATGAGAGAGAGACATCAATCAGCCGCCTCCTGCATGCCCCATACTGGGGATGTGCCCGAAACCAGGATACATGTCCTTGACTGGAATCAAACCTGGGACCCTTCAGTCCGCAGGCCAACGCTCTATCTACTGAGCCAAATCGGTTTTGGCCAATTCTTTTTCTTATATCCAAGTAAGTAAGACAAGAGGAAATGCAAGTGATAGTTGTAAATTAAGGAGAAAAAAACACTAAGGCTTCAGAGCAAGTGGTAAGCGGAAAGCCAAGGAAAAAAAGACAGAAGGGGAACAAATATAAGGGAGCTCTTCTGGGACAGAAAAGAAGCCCAGGTATCTGAGTGGTTCCATCACATGCTACCTGCTCATTCATTTCATGCCTAATACATTTCAAAGCATCTCAATTTTCTAAAATGATGAAGGTTCAATTTCCCTAACCCTCTGTCACAGAGCTATATTGATATTTAAGCTACTTAGGAGTGGGAAATGTGATGTAAAACATGAGATATGGAAACAAAATACTGAAACTTGAGAAATACTTTCTTTCTTTTTCTTTTATGTTTTTATTGATTTTCAGAGAGGGAGAGAAAGGAGAGAGAGGGGTGGGGGACAGAAAGAGAGAGAAAGAGAGAGAAACATCAATGATTAGAGAGAATCATTGATTGGCTGCCTCCTGCACACTCAAGGCCCCACACTGAGGATCAAGCCGGCAACCAGGGCATATACCCTAATTGGGAATCAAATCATGACTTTCTGGTTTATAGGTCAACACTCAAACACTGAGCCCTGTCAGCTAGGCCAAGAAATACTTTCTTGGAAGAAATGTTCCGGGAAAATTAGGCCATATGTTTTAGGGAATAAACTCAAATTTTGTAGGATTTAGTATCAGGCCTCTGCCTACCTGATTTTCTTTGCATAGTTTTCCAATTCTGTAGACTACGAGTAACACAGCAGCCCCAAACCCCAGAATGGTAAGAAATAGGATCATCGCCACAAGTTCCTGTTGAACAATAACCAAAAAAAGACAGAGTGGGTCACAAGTTAGATGCCCCCAAGGTACATTCCCTTATAGCAGCTCCTGTTTCCATCGCACCCACATGATCAGTCCCTGTAGAATTACACACACACACACACACACACACACACACACACACACACACACACAGAAACCAGGGGATGGTCACTCAAGGCAGATGACTCCAATCTTGCAGAACTGAGCTGGGGATGAGGGGGAAAGGTCATCAGCATCTCTGCATGAACCTACAGAATATCACATTATGTGATAGAGATTGTAAAAAAAAAAAAAAAGTTTGTGTTCATGAAAAATGGAAATGGGGACTTCTTTACTTAGGTTAGAATCAAGAAATACATACTGTGGAAAAAAAGGCCGCTATACAGAAGTCATCCTCATAAGCTTCCTGGCAAACATGGAAATAAGCCAAACTGCACTTTAGGTTGGTGACCAGGATAAAGATTCCTGTTCCTGCGGCTATGCCGCTGGCCAAATTTGCTCCGAGGCTTCCTTGCACCTGATAATAAAAACACTTAGACCCGTTCCTGCACCTGCCAGTACATTCAATTAACCCATCAACCTTTCAGGTTGGATGTATACAGTAAATTCTGCATGTATACAAAACAGAGATTAAAAGAGGAGCTCTTGAAAATGTATTTGTTTAATAAGGGTTTATAACTTTCTTGGTAGGACTGCATGCAGGAAGACCCACCCACCTGGGCACACAAGAGACTATCCTCAAATAATCTCCTTAATTGGAAACAAATCATGTATATGATCATATGTGTATACTTACAAGGATGAGGGTGGTATGAGGCTATTTTCTAAACAAGTGGCAATGTAATTACACCTTATAGTTTTAAAATGACACAACTGGTATTTTAATGATTATAACCGAAACAAAATAGAGTGTGAGGGGCGAGAGGGGAGTCACATATCCACATTATCTCATAACATAAGAGATGACGGCATGTCTCCCTTCAAGACTACAAAATTCAACTTTTCTTACCTTCTCAAGGAATTGCAACTCACCAGATATGTTGCATTTTTCTTTTCAGATATAAGTGACAAAAATCCTGAAATAGAAAACTGTTCAAAGAAGAGAGGAAGCACAGTGAGTCTCTGCCCTTCTCTATGTCCCTTTCACTCCCCTCCTCCAAATATAGGGTCAAAGTTAACCTTTCAGGTTTTCCATGAGCTCACTATTTTCTTATTCTTATTTCCTATGGAGTGCTTCACAAAGCTGATGTATTCATAAATCAAGTGAGGGTCTTGTTAAAAATGCAGATTGTTATTTAGTAGAAGGGGCTTAAGATTCTTCCTTTGTTCCAGCAGGCTGCCTGACTGATACTAAGATTGACAGGCCATGGATCATCTTTGGAGTAGCAAGGTCCAGCAGCACCTGCTCCATGATTATGCCATAACTTTGTAACTATTTGTTTGTATGAGAACCTTCTATGTTAGACTGTCAGCTCATTTGAGCAAGATATGTATTTGTGGTACATATATCTCTGGAGACTGGCATATATCATCTAGAATTTAGTAATTAGGAGAAAGTACATGGAGAAAATATTAATGAACAGCATAAGTCCATAACAATATCAAAGATTCAGATTGTTTGATGAATTGAGAGACACTAATAAGCTAAGTGTTTGGAATGAAAAGATAGTAGAGAGAAGTTTCAAATAAAATATGGCTAAGGTTCAAGGAGAGTTCTGATCTAGTCCTAAGTCTTTGAGTGCCAAACCAATGTGATTTTTTTAATGGTTAAGGAACTATTTATCTGTCCTTATCCCCTATTACTCCCTACTCTCTGCTCGTGCCCTCACCCCTCTTGTGTCTGTGTCCATTGGTTATGCTTATATGCATGTATATAAGTCCTTTGGTTGATCTCTCCCCTTCCACCGTCCCGCCCCCAATGTGATATTTTATAGACTTAAAATATATCCTGTGAATGAGGTGTAGATACAAAAAACGACATGAATTAGTTGAAAATAATTAATGCTGAGTGAAGGAAGCCAGACAGTAAAAAGAACATACTGCATAATATCCCATTTATATACAACTCTAGAAAATCCAAACTAATCTATAGTGACAGAAAGCAGATGAGTGAGTGAGTACTTGAGAATGGGAAGACAGGGAATATAAGAAAAGAGGGACATAAGGAAACTTTTGGAGGTAATGGATATGTTCATTATATTGATGTGATAATGTTTTCATATGTATGTGTGCATTGTGAAACTTATGAAGTTACACACCTTATATATGTGCAATTTACTGTATGTCAATTATAATAAAAAAAGCTAAATATGTTTGTAATCTCATTCAGTCATCTAGTTTCTAAATAGTAAAATGATTAAAAGAGACTTAATAAGAAAACACCTGAAAACTTTTCTAGGGCATGCGAGAAGTTTATCAAATGCCTTTGACCTGTTCTCCTCACCTAAGTAGTCTCTCTTTTGTTTTTAATTTAATAAATCTTTGTTGTTCAAATTATTACAATTGTTCCTCTTTTTGTCTCCCATAGCTCCCTTTACCCGGCTCCCACCCCACCCTCTGGCCTTACCTCCTCCCATTGTCCTCATCCATAGGTGTACAATTTTTGTCCAGTCTCTTCCTTCACCCCCCACACCCTTTTACCCCCCAAAATTGTCAGTCCACTTCCTTTCTATACCCCTGATTCTATTACACTCACCAGTTCATTCTGTTCATCAGATTTTTTTATTCACTTTTTGATAGATATGTATTTGTTGTTCTTAATTTTTATCTTTACCTTTTTCTTCTTCTTCCTCTTCTTAAAGAATACCTTGCAGCATTTCACATAATATTGGTTTGGTGGTGACTAACTCCTTTAGTTTTTTCTTATCTGTGAAATTTTTTATCTGCCCTTCAATTCTGAATGATAGCTTTGCTGGATAGAGTAATCTTGGTTGTAGTTTCTTGCTATTCATCACTTTGAATATTTCTTGCCACTCCCATCTGGCCTGCATAGTTTTTGTTGAGAAATCAGCTGACAGTTATTTGGGTGCTCTCTTGTAAGTAACTCACTATTTTTCTCTTGCTGCTTTTAATATTCTCTCTTTGTCTTTTGCTCTTGACATTTTAATTATGATGTGTCTTGGAGTGATCCTCTTTGGATTCCTTTTGTTTGAGGTTCTCTGCTCTTCCTGAACTTATAAGTCTATTTCTTTCACCAGGTGGGGAAAGTTTTCAGTCATTATTTCTTTAAATAGGTTTTCAGTATCTTGCTCTCTCTCATAATTCGAATGTTGGTACTCTTAAAGTTGTTCCAGAGGCTCCTTACACTATCTTCATATTTTTAGATTCTTTTTTTCTTTTTGCTTTTCTGGTTGAATGTTTTTTGCTTCTTTGTATTCAAATCTTTGACTTGATTCTTGCAATCCTCTAGTCTGCTATTTGATCTCTATATAATATTTTTTATTTCAGTCAGTGTATGTTTAATTTCTAGTTGGTCCTTTTTCATATCTTTGAAGGTTTCACTAAATTTATCATCGGTTTCTAGAAAATTCTTGAAGAACCTTATAACTGTGGTTTTGAACTCTATATCCAGTAGTTTGCTTTCCTCCATTTCTTTCATTTGTGATCTGTTTCTTTGTTTCTGCATTTTTGCTGCTTTCCTGAGTTGGTAGAGTAACTTTGTGTGCTAGGTGTCCTATAGGGCCCAGTGGCTCAGCCTCCCCAGTTACCTGAGGTGGACACTCTTGGTGCACCCTTTTGTGGGCTGTGTGCACAGTCTTGTTGTAGTTAAGTCTAGATTGTTGTTGGCATCACTGGGAGGAATTGACCTCCAGGCCAATTGCCTGTGAGGATCCGCTGTGTCTGCGCTGGGAGAACTTCTGTGCTGGAGACACCCTTATGAGACAAGACTTGAAAAAGTCTCTGTACTCACCTTGAATGGAGCAGAGTCTCAGGGCAGAGCAGACAGTATTGGTTTCCTATCATCCCTGTCCCTGTGTTCTTAGTGTCCCATGGTAATCAATGCAAGCACCTCTGAGAGAAAGCTGCCCTAGAGTTTCACCCACTGCCAGTTTCTGCTCATATGATTCTGGGTCCCCAGAGTCTCGCCTGGAACCGAAGTTCAGTGCAGTCAGGAGCTTTTGTTTCCCTCCTGCTTAAGAAAGCCAGCCAAACACTCAGTCGCCAGTCCTCTCCACATGCATGTCTCAGTACCTCTGCCTCCTGCAGCTCCTCTGAGTCTCAGTGTGCTTTTCTATTCCCTTCTAGTTGTAGAATTTCCACTTATCCAGCCTTCCTATGGTTCTGGATGATGTCTGTTTTGTCTTTTAGTTGTAATTTTGAAATTATTGTGCGAGGCAGCAATTTAGGTGTTTACCTATGCTGCCATTTTGGTTTCTCCTCTAAGCAGTCTCTTTTCCTTCCCTTTACTAATATAACTTTACTGATGAGAGTGTTAGGGACATTTTTCTGGACTTGGGTTACAAACATTTAGGTTATATATTTACTGGCTAAATTTCCCTTAAACAATTCATTTAACTTTTATTAATCTCAGGTTTCTCATGTAATAAAAGTGTGTTAAACTTAAAATGTTTAACCCACAGAGTTTTATAAACTGCAAATAGATTTTATAAAACATATATACAAATATATAATTTAAATGTATTATTATATATAATATTAATACTAGAGATAATTAGGTAGATCTGATCTGGGTAAGAGAAAAACTATGTGCAGTGTTATTTCAGAGAAAATTATAAGAATATATACTCACAATTACTGCTCCCCAGAATGGGTAGCCTGTTTTAAATGATGAAAAAAAATCTTTCTCAAATTCTGAAATCTTGAACACGAAGTAGACAATTGTTCCAAAATAAAGACATATTAAACCAATCAGAATTTGTGTTACCTGTAGACAAATGCATAACTCTTGTAGAATAAAAAGATATTTCCTGAAGAGTGTATCAATTTCCTTACAATTAAGGCCAAGGGTGAGAAATTGCTTTGATGTCTTAAGCAGTCCTGAGAAAGGATCCACATGTGCTATCTTCCAGTATCCTCTGACCACTCTAAAAATTGATACAAGCATGACCTAATGCAGGAATTGCCAATATGATTCTCATCGCCTTTACTTAGCTAGACATGGTGGACATAAATAACTGTCCTTTCCATAAGGTAATATCTTCAGAGCAAGATATTACATTAGCCACCAGCAATTGTTCAGAGTTGGCAAATCCTATTTACCATTCTCATTCTAATATTCATGAGGAAATGCTTCTTTCTACCCAACAGAATCCAGTTGGTGTCAACTCATCTACTGGATTCTTTACTCCTCATGAAGCCTACTGGGAAAACTGTTGATGCAACCTAATGCTCTTTTCTAGACCCAGTTCCTTATTTTAATTGAGGTTGAAAAAAGCTCACTTACGCCTAGGAATTCCAGCTCCCTCTTCAAAAATGTCAGCCATGTCTCACGTGGTGGTGGGGCAGTCTTCTCCAGTAGGGTGCTATCACGGAAAGGTGCATCTGAAAGTTCAATTTCAGGCACACTGCGAAGTTTAAACAGAAATTTAGTCATGAGAAAATTTTCTAACTTTCTATGTTCAGTTTTGAACTCACAAAAAAAGAAAGTTTTCATTGTTTACTTTTTTGAGTCTTTCAATTAAAATTTTTATTGCAATGAATAAAAACCTGAGGTCCAAAGGGTCCAAATAACTGGTCAAGATAGCTATCTAATCAGTAATTAGAGAAGACAAAGTGGAATGAAACCTGTGCCAAGTCTTTTTATTAATCCAAGAATTAAACCAAGTTCTTTCTCATTAATCTGTGCTGATGAGTGAAAATAAAAGCGATCAAACATGTTTACCTATGCATACCTCAGTCCTTTTAACGTAGAAATGTGTGTGACTATATTTTGTCACTGGCACACCCAATTTCATGTGCACAAAGAAATGGCTTTGAAGGGTTAGTTGAATTTCTAATCCTGTTTTCATCGTCAGAGGAGGTTAACAAGAAATACTCTCCCTTCTAAAGATTTGGAATATACCTAACATTTCACAATCAAACTAAGTTCTGTTTTCAGCCTCTCCCAAAACTGTTCAAAGGAAAGTCTTAACATGTATTCATGTTCGGTATTCAAAGAAAACCTGAATTATCCACCTCCATTGGTCTTCACTCCAAGAACATTTCTTCTCTAAACAGTGGGACAGAATCCCACAGTTTACGGTTAACAAAGATACCCAGAAAGGAGCCCTGGGTCATTTTGTTTTTAAAAGAATCTGTTCTTTGGCACACATCAGACACAGAGGCTTGAAATCTATATTGATAGAACAAACTCCCCTATCTCATACCTAGAATGTGAACCTATGCTGTTAGAAATTTTAAGTTATTCCCAGTCACAAGCTGAGTAAAAACCTTCCTCCCATCAACCAGAGAGAACTACTGGCAAGATATAGCAATATATTAATTAAACCAGATAGGTCCGTGACTGAGTCCATCAATTGACATCTCCCCATCATTGTGACTATCTCTGTCTGGATCACTAAATAACTGAGCATAGAGAAAACTGACAATGAACTTGTATATATATGCATAATCTTTGGACATAGACAATGGGGTGGTGAGAGGCTGGCGGAGGGCAGGGGGGAAGGAAGGGAAGATGGGAGCAGGCTAGATGAGGTTAATGGGGGAGGGGGAGAAGGGAAGGAGGAATTATGTAATATTTTCAACAATAAAGATTAAAAGAAAAAAAAGAAATAAGTCAGAAGGTAGGTAACCTAGATTTACTTGACAGAAAATGAAAAAAATAATAACCTGTGCCTACCTGGAGGGTCCTTGTGGATCTGGAAGAGCAAGATCTGCTCTGCTTCTATTTTCCGTGTCCATTTTTTTATTATTATTAATTGAGCTATCCAGTGATGAAGAATATTGTTAATGACAGACAAGCCTCGGTGGGCTTCCTCTCAGGGTGTGCTCTGGGTGTACAGTTAAAATGGATTGGCTCATGACATTGATGATTATCTTTTTAGTTAAGACATCCATCAGGCAGATAAATTTGTTGGCTGATTAAGATCAATAGGGTTTCTCTTGCTATTTTCAAGTGAAAAATTGGGTAGTCTACTGAGACTACTATAAAATAACTCTGCCTGAGATCAGCAAGATTCACAGACCCTAAAAATGAAACAGTTTAATTATGATTGAGAAGATGAGAAAAAACTACAGAACAGAGAAAACTGTCCTTCGCTACTTGTGTCCCAGTTCAGCCATTTCTATGGTGGAAGCTCTCCCATGGTACCTTTGAAAAGCCTATCATCCCTATTTAAATCCTACTTAGATTCACAAGTAGGACTATGTCTTAGCCTCTGAATCTCTGGATTCATCTCCAACTTCAATATTTATTATATTTCACTCTCTCTCTTTTGGACACAATGTATCTGGTCCTGCCACAGATGGTCTCAGAAACTAAACAGGCAGAGTTCCAACTGCTGTGCACCATTCCTGATAAACTGTGAAAGCTAAGACAATTTCACACTAAAGCCTCCATTGTCTGCTAAATTACTAGCTTAATGGTCTGCTGCTTTGATTTTTGTAATGGCCAGGATGGGACAGCAGAGACACTGAGGGGCATGGACTTGATGGCAAATCCTATGAGTAGGTCTCAATAGCATTGGACTGAGCAGTATGTCACAATTAGGGTTAGATCTACCAGTAAACTAATGTGTTTGTTCTAATTGTATAACTAACTAGACCATAACAAAGCAAATACACAGATTTAGAATACTTTTATTTCAGTTTAGTTATAAATATAACCTTGAATGCCTGGTCATTAAACTGTAAGATACTACAAATTGTACCTCTAGTCATCTGGATTGTTTCTCTGAGGTATGATAAAATTTGCATTCTCCAGGAAACTAAGATAATTATATGAACAGAGGACACTAGAAGATATATGTATTAGCATGCCTTTCGTAACAAAAATTTATTAACTCATGTGCCATCTTCCCACTGTGTCTTTAGGAATTGGTGGACCTGAGGAATGTGTTATTATAATCCTATATTACAAAGAGGGGGCCTGAGGACACATATGTAATAACTTAATAAAGAAATTTTATAAATAAATAAATAAATAGGTTATATGCAAATTGACCATCACAAGCTGCCAGCACTCACAGCAGGGGCAGGGCTGGCCACTCCGCACGCCTACCACCAGAGTCCCCTCAGCCCCACCAGGTGCCTCAGGTCCTCCTGAACCCCCCACTGACTGAAGCTCAGGCAAGTAGGGCTGACTGAGGTACAGGCAAGCCTCAAATGGCAGCTGCCCACCCTCGCAGGTCCGGCCCAAGACACAGGTAACCAGAGCTGCACTGGCAGCAGTGGCAGCAGCAGAAGTATGATGGGGGCGTCACTTACCACCCCTGAGGGCTCTCAGACTGTAAGAAGGGACAGGCTAGGCTGAGGGACCTCCCTCCTCCAGTGCATGAATTTTCATGCACCAGGCCTTTAGTTAAGAAATAATCATTCAATTATACACTCATCCAAAAAGGACTTATTGAAGCATGTCAACTACTGCTGGTATCACTGAGCATGCAGAGATGAGTACCATGGTCCCCGTTCCTTGTCCACCTCACAGCAGAGCAGAATAAACAAATGAGATATTAATGATATAATACATCAGAGGCTGCTAATCATAGCCTCAAGAGATTCCTTTCCTCTCCTTCAGTGAAATTACACCACCTCTCCTGGAAAAGATCTAAAGAAATGCCTGTTTATGGTATTTTCTGGGAGTATATAATAGTTCATTATGTGTGCAGCAAATAATCAGAAATTAGACTTGAGGTTTAAACAGGAAACAGATGGAGGATGGTCTTTGGTGTCTGGATATGATGTTATTTTGTAAGAAATTTCAATAGAACCTTGAAAAATGCAAACCTCCAAATTATTTCATATACCAATTCCCACCAGCATCTTCTTCCTATACTTTCTGACATGTGTATCATCTTCTGCACCCACACTACAGGTCCTTACACCCATGCTCCGTCATCTTTCCCAACTGTGAACTTTGAAACATAGGATAAAATCATTTTTGTTTTTGGTAGGGGAAAATTTATCAAGATGAGTTTTGATCACATGACTGTCTGAAAGGAAGAGATAATTGAGCTAATATTTCTTCCTCACCACATAATTTCCTCCTTCTGACAATGCATTAGCACGTGCTTTTTATCCATTCTCCATCTGGCTTCCTCTTTGACAAGCAACGGTTCTTTTCTCACTTACATACTAGCTTTATTTCCTCAGACTCCAAAGAAATTTGCTTTCAGATCACATCTGAAGAATTGTTTTCTCAAACTGAATGTTCAAATTATTTAAAATAAATATGCATGAATTTGCATGTTCACGTTGAAAGTGTACTATCTCTTCTGATACTCTCAAGGGCCTCTCTCTCTCTCTTCCTCTCTCTCTCCCTCCCTCCCTCTTTCTTTCTCCCTGAGTCAAGTATGGGTTCCATAAATATGGTTAAGATGCCAAAGTTAAGAGAGAAAAAATGTACTGGATTAGTGATCCTTCTCATATTACTGAGGCACCTGAAAGAAGCAAATACAAAATTCCTCTGGCGGAAAAATACCACAAAATTCATAGAAAAATCAGATCCATGTAAATATAAATTGATACCATGAAAAATATGATGAAGAAAATGAGGACACAAACTTCCACGGATAGCATCAGCAAACCAGAGGATTAGAAATGAGTCTGTAAATAATAGTTCATAAATCATATTGGAGAAAATGGAGAAATTAAAGGAATATATTAATTTCTAAGTTGACCTCAGAAGAAGGACAGTACCTAAACGTAAACAACAAATTATAATTTAGAGAGATTATTAAAGTCCTTTTCCCTTGAAAATATCACATTCCAATAAATTCAAAAGTGAAGTCATCCAGCACTTCAATGAATCATTATTTAAAAATCCCAGACCACAGAGGAACTTGTAAATCTTCCACGTTAGTTTTAGGAAGCAAGATGTGAAATAACATTTTTTTAAAATTTAATCTCTCTGGAGATTTTAATAGTAGTAGTAATATTAACAAAAATGTAATTCAATGTGGTAACACTATTTTAATTGCTTATCACATATTAACTTGCTTGATTCTTGTACCAACCCTGTGAGATTGGTACTATTGCTATCTTCATTTAAAAAATGAGAAAATTGCCAAGACCAGTTTGGCTCAGTGGATAGAGCGTCGGCCTGCGGAGTGAAAGGTCCCGGGTTTGATTCTGGTCAGGGGCATGTACCTTGCTTGCGGGCACATCTCTAGTGTGGGGTGTGCAGGAGGCGACTGATCGATGTCTCTCTCTCATCAATGTTTCTGACTTTCTATCCCTCTCCCTTCCTCTCTGTAGAAAATCAATAAAATATATATATATATTTATTTTTTTTAATGAGAAAATTGTGCAGAATGGTGGTTGTCAGAGGAAAGGGGAGGAGTGAGAAGGGAGTCCTAATATGAGGTGACAGGAGAATATTTGACTTAGAGTGGTGGGCACATGTTGCAATATACAGATCTTATAACATAGAAATCCACACATGAAACCTATATATTCACATTGATTAATGTGACCTCAATTAATTTAATAAATAAAATTAAAAAAAATAAAAAGATGAGAGCCCTGACTGGTTTGGCTCAGTGGATAGATTCTGCCTGCAAATTCAAGGGTCCCAGGTTCGATTCTGGTCAGGGGTAAGTACCTTGGTTGCAGGCACATCCCCAGTGGGGGGGGGGGGGTGCAGGAGGCAGCTGATCAATATTTCTCTCTCATCGATGTTTCTAACTCTATCCCTCTCCCTTCCTCTCTGTAAAAAAAATCAATAAAATATATTTAAAAAACAAAGATGAGAAAACTGAAACACAGAGAATTTATCAAATTTGCCCTTCGTTACAGAGCTAATACATGGCAGAGCAAAGATTTAAATCAAGGCAGGATAGTAGCGTACATTTTAGACTGCTTGAAATATTTTATAATTAAATATAAATTTTTAAAACGTACGTTTGATGAGGCACCCATATAAATGCATAAATCTGATGACAGTGTAGACTGGCAATTCTTGAACAACAGGCTGTTAAATGCTAAATTTATTGAGAGAAAAATAAACCCTAAGAGTGCGATTGTAGCACTGGCAATGTTCATCCCAAAACTGTTTTGCATCTAAAAGGCAGCAAGAATTTTCAGTTAATATAAGTAGCATATATTTCATTCTTTTGTCTACAATTCATATAAATAAATATCAATTGAACGTTATTTACACAACCAACAATATCCCAGATGCTGGACAAACATCAGTGAATAAAGATCACCAACCTCACGGGGCTTATATTCTAACAGCAGTAACAACAATAACAACAAAAACAATGAAGTAATCTAATAGGTGAGCTATATAGTATTTTTAAAAGTGATTAAGTGCTGTGGGATAATGAAGTGGAGTAAGAAGGATGTGGAACCCAGAGAGAGGAGTGAAGGTTTATGATATTAAAGAGGAATGCCACCTGGGGAGAGGCATTAGAGAATTGAGGGAGTCAGCCTTGAGCATATTGGGAGGAATATTCTTGCAGTCAAAGAAATACTTGGTTTAAAGCCCTGAGGCCACCATGTTTCAGGTATGTTCCAGGGAAGCAAGGTGGGCAAAGGAGATGGAAGAGATTGAACAACATAAAGAATATCAGGAAATAAAGGTGGAGAGTGAACAGACAGCAGATCATACAGGACCCTTTAGATCATGGTTAAGACTTTGATTCTTACTCTGAGAAAAAAATAGAGTCTTTAAGGGATTTTGAGTAAAGGGGAAACAATTAGATTTATATTTTAAAGAGAATATCAATGTCTTAAGTGAGACTAGTTTAGATAGGGCCAAGGAAAGAAGAATGGAGCCTGATTAAGAGAGACAATGGTAGAATGGATGAAGTGTTATCAGTAGAAAATTGAGCAAAGGTCAAATACAGCTTAAATGCAGAGCCAACAGGATTTTCTGAAAACTAGATTCAAGGTTATTAAAGGGAGAAGAACTAGGGATAATTCTAAGGTTTTGGGCCTAGAAATCTGGAAGAATGAAGTTCCCATGTGCTGACATGAGGAAGACAGTGGATAAGGTTTTTGAAGAAAGTTGGGAGTGGTTTTTAGAATTCTAAGTGAAAGCAAATATAATTGTCTGATGCTAAGGAGAGGGATTTAGGCTGGAAATATTCATTTCAGGATTCTAGGCATATAAATGTCATTCCAAGCCATGGGAATGAATAAGGTCATCAAAGGAATGAGTAGAGAAGGAGACAAAGAATTGGTCTCAGGAGTACCGCAACATTTAAAGGTCAGAGAGAAGAAAAGGCACTAGGAAAGGAAATTGAAAGGAAGAGACTAAAAACACAGGAGGAAACCAGCCAACCAAGGTGTCCTGGAAGCCAAGTGAAGATATTACTAGAAGGAGTGAGCAACCAACTGCAAGCTCAGTGCTTCTCATGAAGGAAGTTAGATGATGATTGATAATTGGCCTCCCTGCTACAGTGTAGAAGTCCTTAGTAATCTTACAGAGAGCAGTTACAGAGGTGGGGTAGGGAAGAAAATAAAGCTTATTGGAGTTGAAATTAGGTAGATAGAAATCAGAGACAGAGTACAGATAATTCTTTTGAGGGGTTTAGCTACAAAAGGGAAAACAAAATGTGCCTATAGCTAACAGGAGAAAAGAAGGTCAAGATATTTTTTTCCTTTTGAAAGAAGTAACTGGATACTTATAGAACATTAAAAAGAAATAGCAATCTACAAAAAAGGAAGAGTGAATGGATCAGGAAAGTAGTATAAATGGATAGATAATGTTGCAAGAAAACATAATAGACAGAGTCATTGTTTAATATAGATCAAATTTTTGGCTTTCACTTGTGGAATTAGTTATGGGAGAGTGTGTACTCAAAATAATTATATTGTTCAAATTTAACAACACAAAAATCAAGAAGCTTTTGTCTATGCTTTGGATTTTCAGATATTCATCATAACCATCTCAGTGATTATATTCAGAATCTCTATGATTTTCTGATGCTCTACCATTTGATGTCTTAAGAAAATGAATTTTCTTATGCATTAAAGAGACTTGGCATCTCAGTTGGAGTTTCAGCCTCTACTCTCTTATTATTAATGGATAATATTTCTATTCTTATGATCATAGAAAAAGAGGAAGAACTGCCACTTACCAACTTTATTGTGGGTTTTCTCCCAGCTGCAACAGATGTAGATCCTGAAATAATAAACTGTTTGAAAGGAGGAAATGAAGCAGATAAGAAAATATAAGTTGCCACGATTTTTTCTTGGTTTTCCCATAGTAAAACTAGCAATAGTCACATAAACTTTCTTTTTGAAATTCACATCCTAGAACATTATACTTGATGTTGTTTATTAAAAATACAATTTTAAATTAGTTTAAATTTTGAGTAAAGTTATATTTTTATTTAATTTTATATCTGACTTTGTATATGTTTATGTGAGTGTGCATACTTTAAAAATATATATTTAATGTAATATAATTATCTTTATACTTATATGTATATTAAATGTAAATCATATTTATTTATATACACATGTATCCTATATAAAAAAGCCTAATATGCTAAGTGTTGGTTTGACTGGTAGGCCATTCAACCAATCAAAGCATAATATGGTAATGATATGCTAAGGATACTCAACTGCTCACTATGATGTGCACTGACCACCAGAGGGCAGACAGTCGACTGGTTGATCAATCTCTATGATGTGCATTGACCACCAGGAAGCAGACACTCGATCAGTCAGTTAGCTTGCTGCTGGGGTCCAGCCATTCGGGACTGAGCAAGATGGGCCAGACATGCCCTGGAGCCCTCCCTGTAGTCCCTCTCCAGCTGGCCAACTTCCTGCATCCCTCTCTGACCCCAATGGTTCACTGGTGGGGTCCCTTGGCCAGACCTATGACCTCTCACAACCCCTAGGAGGATGTCTCACTGAAAATATACACGGTATGTTCATTTAATCTTGAAGAATATAACTCCCCAATATGTACTGTTCTCCAAGACAAAATAATTACAAAGTGCTTTTACCACTTATAAGGTAGATTGTATGAGATTAACCATGGATCCATTAAGCATTGATGAATTCTGCCAAAACTATTGACTTTGAGTTTATAATAATATCTTTACTTTTCTCCTTTTATTTTTTAAACTGGAATTTTATATGGCAGGTCCAGTTTTCTAACTTTACTCATTTTTGTCAAAATAAATCCATAACACTTCCTTTCAGAATAATGCTTACCTTTCTAGTTCGTTATTTTAGGGGTTAAATGTCATGCTTATTCAATAATTAAGGAACTAAAAAGGTGAAGGTCAGAACACATTTCAACTTTATCATATTGTTAATTGCTATTTTATCTCTCATCACAGTTTCCTATCTATACTGATTTTCTTTTTTTTATGCTAGCATTAAGGCACATGCTCTATTTAAGCACTGATAAATGTAAAATAACAAGAAGCCCTCACTGCCCATGCTCCTGTCCCTGGAACTCAAGAACAAGGGAAGATCAAAAAAGTTTACAACAAATTCTATTTTAATAAAAGCCTACTGCATTCTGCACAGCATGCATAATAATAAGAATCACCAAAAGTAGAAAATTTTTAAATTCCTCTCCCATCTATGTTCAACATCACCTTGCAAAAGACCAGGCTTAAACTTTAGTATCTATTGGGAAATAGGTGTATATTTCAGATAAAATATCTAATATGTAATAATGTATGTAATGTACAGAGCATTGGTCCTTCTTAACCTGATCATTGATTGACTGTTTCTTCAGCTTCATTCCTCACCCCTCCTGATCTCAAAGCTCAGTCCAGCCTTTTTTCTTTCTTTCAGCCCTCCCAAATGTCAAGCTCTCAAAAGTCTTGATACTTTCTCAGTATTGATCCCCACCTCCTGAAACACATTTCCCCCTAAGCTCCAGATCATTTCTGCTCTTTTTCCAGACTGAATCTCAGTCCACGTGTCATACTTTGATGGATGTTACTCTGAATTCCCTCTCTACTCTGAGCCCTGATTGACTGGGTACTTATCTGTATCTCCCTGATTTCTCATCATTGTAACTCCAGTGCCTAACTCGGTGTCTGTCATATGGTGGGCACTCAGCTAATACATGTCTAATAAATGAATGAATGTTAGGTCTCCGTGACTTACGAAGACAGATACATTTGCAAGGTTTGGAGTGTCTTATACAGAGAAACTCCAGAGCAGTTCTAGAGGAAAAAAAATTATTCTAACTACATAACTTAACTTGATTTTGTCAACATAAGAAATATTCAAACCTGTCAAGAATTTTTGTGAGTTTGAGCCACGCTATCGACAGTTGCCATGAAGCAAAATCTCAATGGATTGAGATAATGCTCCAGAGAAAGGCAGTTTAGCACCTTATTTTATATATTAAAGTCAAAAGAGCAGACAGGAGTAGTTTACAATGAAATCAATCCCATTAGGGATTGATTAGGGAGGTGGGAGAAGTGGAGAAACCTCTCTGGATTGAATGAAAAGTAAGATGCTAGAAACGTATTTTTACATAAATGGGTTCAGGATAGTTAACAGTCAATGTTTAACTCACTAACAATGAGGGGATTTGTGGTCTCTGCAGAGCAGGGCTTGTGCTTCAAGGGGCCCAGAAAAAAGGGAAATTACTTTGACATTACAAGGATATATTATCAGAGATGCAAAAAGAAAATAGAAAGGCTCAGTTAAGATAAAGATTGACCTGTGTCAGGGAAGATGCTGGCCTAGGACATGACTATCCACCATAAACTGCTTTTATTTAAAAAGTTTTAATTTCAGACCATCCTTTGTGGTTATTTTTTGTTGTTATTGCTGATCCTCTCCTGAGGATATTTTTTTCATTGATTTTTAGGAAGCGGGAAAGAAACATATTGATTGGTTGCCTCCTGCCTGAGCCGTGATCAGGGCCTGGCCCTCAGAGGAGCCTGCAACCGAAGTACATCCCCTTGACCAGAATAAAACCCGGGATCCTTTTGTCTGCAGGACACTCTATTCACTGAGCCGAACTGGCTAAGACCTTTTGGTCTCTGTTTGTAAGGCCACCACGCAGGCCTCCCCTGAGCTTGTCAGGTTTAGTATATGGCCCCTTTTTATCCACAATTTTTAAAAATAATTATGAATATCAGGGAAAATTTTTCAGCCTTCAGGTAAAATTAACTATGCTCTCTAATGTGGTCAATCTAGCTTTTTCTTAATGGAGGTAATGTTGATTTTTTTTTTCCCCCTAAGAACCAACCAGTTAAGTCATCTAACTTTTAGTGTGTTCTAAATGCTCTTATGTTAACTGGTTTCGTTCTTACAACATCTGTATGAAAAGATGATATTGTTATGATCTTTTTCATCTTACAGGTGAAGGAGCTGAGCATCAAAGGAGTTAAGTAACTTGCCCAAAGCCACGAAACCAACAATTTGAGGAGGTAAAAAGCAGAACCTGGCTGCCTCTGGAGTATTATAACCATATACTGTTCCCTGAGGTTTATGCAGAAGTTCGTGGACCAAATTGCTTACCTTAAGTGTGTCCAGACTGCCCTTATTGCCAGAGCTAGCAGTCAAATTTGGGTGCAACCACTTGGATTTAATATATCTAAGGGGTATATGCCTGCATGTATGGCATCCATGCCCATATTTTCCAAATAAATAACTATATAACTATATCTAACATTTTTTACCATGGCATATCAGTCAAATTTTAAGGGGAAGCCATCTTTAGAGCTCAACTTTCCAAATCTCTACATAGCAATCAAGCAGAAACTTTGCAGACATCCTCAGTGACCCACTGGGTGACACCTTTAACAGACAAGGAAGACAGTGGAGAGAGACTCTACAGGGTTTACCTTGGAGGCTTCAGGCCTTGACAGACTTCTTTCCTCTCAAGCCCATCTTGCCAGGAGTAGGAGACACTGGAGACACTGGAGACCATTACAGTGTCTTTTTCCAGAAAGCAGTGGCCTCCTCTAACTCAGGCTTAATGGATCTTTGCCTTAGGCAACACTTTAGAGGAGGCAGTGAAAATGTTTTGTTGGGAAACTGAAGAATGTGCTAACATCTGTGGGTGGCCCTGGGATTTCACCGTGCTTCCTGGAGGCATAGTGTTGGTTAGGAAAGTGGCGCCAGGAATAATATCTCTGACTCTGAGATTATTGTTGGAATAAGAAATACAAGCAGAAAATATGGGTAGAGGAGTAGGAAGGGGCAGGGAATGGAGGAAGAACAGTTAGCCAGAGCCATTATAAATGGAATACTAAAGAAAAAAGGGAAGAGAATGTGTCTTAAGAGAAAGAAATGAGGAAGTGAAAAAAAGTACTCCTTTGAGCACGGTTGTTTTAAATTTAGAACTACAGCAAGAGCTGTGTGAGGAAGTTACTTAAACTCTAAAATTTCAGTTAACCTTTAAGATTGCAGTTATCTCATTTGTAAATTTAAGCTCATAGTATCCACCATAGAGGATAGTTACTAGGGACAGAATGGATGTAAAGGCCATAGAAACTAAAATCTTTACATTAATAGAATGCATAACCTTTGGGTTATAGGATTAAATAAATTGTCACAGTACGCTAGTAGTATCACCTGACATACATTTTAAGCCTTTCTATTACCTGCGTCTTAACTGCCAAAGGCTAGTCCTGTCATGACAATGATTAAATTCTTTATCAAGTAAACAACCAAATGCAACATTTTATTGAAAACGATAAGATAGAAACACTTTAAATTTTAAAAACTTAAGAAAATACCTTAGCAAAATCTGTTTCCAAAAGGATGTAGCTCCCAAAAATGTACATTTCATTAAGCAATTGAATATAAGAAGTCTCCCCAAAGTCAGAGTGACTTTTTGGTGTGTTGCTGGGTAGAAGCCCTCTTTAGTGAACAGCTGGTGGTGGATGATCAGGTAATGAATTGCTCTTAAGTGGCAGGACAATGCCATACTTAAAGGCCTCGTCATCAATTATTTCAAGTGACGAAGAATCATATGGGGGGAGAAAGGAAAACATGGCATCAAACTTCAATTAAATCCTAGAATAGAAATTAAATTGTTTCTGCAATAATTACTCAAATATGATGAACATTATTTTTAGGACTCTACTGATTAATTAGAAGAGCACACACAAGTTAAAGGAGTTGGTCTTCACAGTAAAGGACTTTGTCTCTCCTGGGAGTTAGAATATTGCATTTAAATTCTGCACAAATTTTAGTCTCTGGCACATTTACTAAAAAAAAAAAAAAAATTTAGAATAGTTTTCAGAGGTTCAGATCAAACTAAATAAATCAAACTATTGTCATTGAGGATATATTGCTGAATTTACTACATAGAACAGAAAATAAAACTTAAATGGATAATATGAAACACCTAATAGTTAACATTAAATTAATAAACCATACCCTTAATGAATAATAGTATCTAAAAATACACCCTCACCAGCTCAGGACCTTCCCTGAATTAGGATTTTTTAGGGATCAGGTGCCGAGGTAAAAATGCATACCAATTACTTTTTTATACAGAAAGAAAAACATAATTTTTCAACAAAATCATGATGCCAAGTTCAAGTTTTTATTTTTCCTTTAGGAGGAAGTCAGTTTAATTAGA
This sequence comes from Lasiurus borealis, assembly GCA_004026805.1. NCBI lineage: Eukaryota > Metazoa > Chordata > Mammalia > Chiroptera > Vespertilionidae > Lasiurus > Lasiurus borealis. The sequence goes on from PVJN01027036.1 coordinate 25,972, forward strand.
ACTTAATAAATCCTAACTTTTCTGGTGTTGTCTTAAAGTCAGCCTTTAAGGGACAGGGATTCAACTTTATTTCCTATGTAGAAACTGGTACAAACCACAATGATTTCCTATAGAAGAGAAAAGCAGAAATCAGATAAAGTTGACATACTTAGTACCAGGTCTTTCTAAGTCTAAACTTGGAGCCAAGTTATTTTTAGCACTTTTGAACACTGTATTAATTTTCAGTTTGGTGTTGTAGGAGTACAGAGCAGTGCCTGGACCTTCTGGATAAAGATGATTTATAATGCTTGAGTTAGCAGAGTACTACAGTGCCCATACTTAGACAAATGGCAACTAAAAGTTGTCAAAAGCTTAATCTGACTAAATGTTGGGTAGCAAGAGAGGTATATAGTGTGTGTGTTGGGATGAGAGGAGGAGAGTGCATGTTTCTGTATACATACAGCAATAGAATTTATGCATCGAAAACCTAATCATATTCCTTTGTTGGTCTAGTCTTCATGTCTTCAATTTTTCTAAGGGAGATAAGTTACAACCAACATAATAATTACTATCAAAATGGGAATGCCTTAGTCATCACTATTATTCTGGTGGCCTACACAGAGACAACAGTTCCAGGGCACTGGCTAATATACAAGAACTAAAGGCTCGGTACACGGATTCGTGCACTGGTGGGGCGTATGGCCTGCAAGAATCAGCCCATTATGGGAAAGCCACTCATCTTGGACAGCCAAGCAGCTATGGACCTGCCCTCTGAGTGCTGCTGAATGAGGAAATTAGTCTGAGCTTATATTTTGGGATAATGTCTTGAGTAAAGGTATGTTCTGTGTTCTGGAGGAACCTGGCAGAGGGCTTTGCATCCCAAAGCCACTCAGTGAATGTCCTTGATATGCGATGGCAGGTCAGTGACACCATTGGCAGTGTTCCACGATCCTCAACCATTAGGACAGCCTCCTCTGGGAGGTCCACAGTCATGTCCCCTCTTGCCATCTGCCTATGCCAGCTCCCCATGCTCTTTCTAGAACACACCTCAGAGGGCCTGCATCAGGTGTTGAGGTCAGGCCAGAGTCTGGATTGTCTCAGGTATTTGATAGGTGCAGAGACTTGGCCTCACCCTGGGCCTGCTAGTGGCTGCTCCTGCAGCAGGAACAGCTGTTCATCCTGGTCAGCAGTGTAGCGCTCCCACTGTGGGAACACACCGACCACCAGGGTGAGCTCCTGCATTAAGCATCTGCCCCCTGGTGGTCAGTGCACATCATAGTGACTGGTCAAAAGGTTGTTCTGGTCATTCTGCCATTTGGTCACTGGCTTTTATATATATAGATGAAAATGTGTATGTGGGTGTGTGTGTATCACTAAATCCTCAGCTTTTCTTATTTTTGCTCTATGAAAGTAATTAAAGAAAAGATCAAGGGTATTCAACAATGTGAATGTGCTTAATGCCACTAAACTATACACTTAAGATAAAAGTTACCATTTTAGCCATTCTTATGTATATTTTACCACAATAAAAAATAAAACATCAATTCTCCCCCATTCTGCTCCTTCCCAGTAGTACTCTGATCAAGCTAAAAGATATTGCACACTAGCTCTGAACTCTGAATTATTTTTTGATGTCAACTAATTGTGTGTGTTTTTTAAGAGGATATTTGTGCTATCGATTGAGGGAAGTGAAGAGGTGAGGAGAGAGAGAGGCATCAATGTCAGAGATTCCTCAATTGGTTGCCTCCCACACACGCCCCAACCAGGGCCAGGAACAGAGCCCGCAACTGAGGTATGTGCCCTTGACCAGATATCAAACCTATGACCCTTCAGTCCTCAGGCTGATACACTAATCACAGAGCCAAATAAGCGAGGGCTCCACTATTTTTATCATTAAACAAGGATAGAATTTCCCTGTAGTTTTCAGGGGGTCATTCAAATTTATTACACTCAAAGTGAATATTTCAGTGAGATGGTCAAAGTATCTCAGAATACCACTCCACTGGTCTCAAAGGTCAATGTGGGGTCCTTTTTGAGTTATATGTCTCAGTATCACAAAATTACAAGTAAAGTATATTTAAATATTAGGCTGATAAACTCTTCCTTCCACAGATCTCTATGACTTAGTATTAAATTGAAGATTGCTTTCTTTTTGTTTTTTAGCCATTGATTCTCCCAACATGGAATTGAGCCATGAAATGTATCAGAAAGAATATAATGAATGAGGAAGCTTTGAAAGATAATATTGTGCTTTATTCTTCTACTTACTTTGCCTTACTTTTTAATGACTCTGCCTTATAGTTCAGTTACTGTGAAATAACCTATCAACACTGGATTGTGTATGTTTTAATTCTAAAATGAGTATTACATTTTAAAAATAAAAAATATAGGAGTATTCATTAAAGTATTTTTATAAATGCTGATTGTTTGTTTGAAGTTAGGCCTATCTTTAACACAGAAAGACTACTCATCCAAGAGATTTGACCAGGTAAATGGAAGACATAAATCACCAA